>JANIJG010017227.1:52987-67570 GCA_024611175.1 Megaceryle torquata
TTTATATATATATATTTTTTTTTTTTTTTTTTTTAGAACGAATTATTATCCATGTCATGTCAATATTTTGCATATAGTAGAATGGATAGCATTTTATATATATAATAAACTTACCAGGTTAGAAGAAAACCAACAGAGAGGCACAAGCAGACACCTAAAGAACAGTAAGGACAACAGATATACATGAGATTCCATCTACTCCTCTCACAGCCTCCAACTTTTTTCAGCTCTTGGACTGCATTTGCCCAATGTGGTTTCTGGTTTTTTAATCCTTCATATTTCTTTTCCATTCTCTACTTCAGTCTCTCTTGAGCTCCTGTAATCTTTAAGCATTAGCAGCATCTTCTGCAACAAATAAACTGACTATCCAATGCACATTCATCCTCCTCCATTTGTTAGTTTTGAACCTGGCTTCTAGCCTCACTTGAATTCAGCTGTTAACAGATGTTGACAGTTCAGTATTTTTATATTCTTATTTCCCAATACTTTATTGATACTTTGTACATTACTTTGTTTCTTATGTAGTGTATAAAGTAAAACTGTAGAGCTGAAACCCTCCATTTATAGGCTCTAATTTAGGAAATAAGTGATGAAATGAGGATTTAAGCATGTAATTAAAAATCAGCATATGCATTAGAACTGTCTTGAAGTGAGATTTTAAAATGTCCTAAATGCTTTACTTTTTATTTATTAATGACTTCATGCTTGATTAAAGCTTTAGTTTTCTCAGATTCACCATGTCCAAATGCATGTCCTGCACCAGTGACACAGACCAGGTGTTACGTGCTGACCATTGAATATTTTCTTTTAGCTTGGTTTGGAGAAAACATGGCAAATGAATATGTCCTGTGTGGTGGAATGTCCTGTGAACTGTCAGCTCTCTGACTGGTCCCCTTGGTCTGAGTGCTCTCAAACATGTGGCCTTACAGGTCAGTATGTACCTCTGGCATATTTCAAAGACTGAGCTTGCCTTTTTTTTTTTTCCTTAGTCTTTAATAAGAGAAATAATACCACTTTTTGCAGAATTAGACAATTTAGCTAGCTAGAAAGAGTGATGGGAGTCTAAATGTACTTGCTGAAGGTAATGAGAATTTGGCCCAGAATAGTTTCTGACTCTGGGAACAAACTGAGATACTATGAATGATGTATTGAGACAAAAATAAACTTTTATGTGAATATTTATTTTATGAGCAGTTTGGGAGGAAGATGAGGGAGCGATTTCTATTTAAGTATCATTACTGGTGAGTTTAGAACAACTAAACTTGTGGAAGGGCAAAATGATTAAAACCAAGAAATTTACTCACCACAGAATTCCACATTTTTTTTAACAGAGAACAAGGGTGAGAGGACAAGTTACTTTCACTGTGATCACTTTTTTTTTTTTTTTTTTTTCAAAATGTTGCTGTGCACTATCTAAGGGGTTTTTTTAATCAAATCTGTAACAGAAAATGTATATCAAAGGCACATTCTAGTTATGGAAAATCTCTTGCTATTTGTTTGCACCAATACATGTCACAATAAGGATCTGACAGCACCATTGTGCCAGTCAACTAAGGTATACAGACTACTGAAAGAGAGGGATAGAAGCCAATCTATGAAGCATCTTCATTCTGTAATCATGTCTGGAATATGTCACTAGAAATACTAGGTGGTTAGCAGTGTATGAAGTTCAATTTCAACTACTGGGCTCAGAGTAAAAGGATTTTTCATCTTTTTGTGTTCCTTGGGGAGTACACCCAGGGAAAAGATCAAGGCAAAACCATCTGCGAGCTACGTCCACCTCAGGATGCCAACAGAAAGACTTACGGATTGGTTTTCAGTTAATAATTTGATACTGCAGTACCTAATAATGTCATAATGTATCAGTTCTTTGAGCTTCTCTCAAAGTATGACTTCTAGATTCAAATAATCAACATTTCTATATTCAAAACAATGTTTATCGGGTGAGAATTGAACTAGCAATTCTTCTGAAGGCTTAAATATGTTGCCAGGTTTTCCTTTAAAAGCTTCTCTTTATATACAAAACCAGAACAAATGACCTGATACCTGATATCTTTCTGAATTATTGTTGCTATTCTTTTTCAAAATGTGAAGGCGGGCCACTATTTGAAATCCCTGTGCTTTTGAAGTATAACATTTATTTGTAGAAGTTAGAGTAAATAATAATGTAAAACAGCTTTACATTTTCAGTTCATATTCTAACATATAATGGCAACCTCACATGTAAGCCTTGAAGCTGTAATTTTCTTATTAGGCTGGAAGTTAGAAGTAACTGCTGGTTTTTACTAAGGAATAACCATCTAATAAGCCCAGTGACCACAAAGCTGAACCACTTCTGTGCACCCATGCAAATAACTATAAAGTTGAGGAAGAATACTGTATGTAAGAACTCTGCTTGTTGCTGTTATTTGGTGGTGTTTTTTTCCTCCAGTACTGTTCAGTAAAATCTTTTTTCTGCTGTAACAACACGGTTGGAGCAGCTGTGAATCCAAAAATGATGAGGCTCCACTTGGCAAACATCTTTCTAGCTAGCTGTAGTGAACACAGCTGTCTGGCTTGTGTAGCTTACTCCCTGAAAAAGATTTGTGCCACAGTCATTAGGATGTTCAATTCCAAATGCATCAGATTGAAATGTGGAATTAAAGATGCATTGTTTTGGCCAGCTAGCACCAGGTGTTACGTAGGTAAATCTATGTAATGCCTCAGTTTATTATAAGCTTCAGTATACAAATTTAAACATATACAGCTTATTTCAGACTTGGTTCATATGTTCATCCATATATAGATTAAAATACCACAGCTATGTAGGTATTGTGAAAACCTTTGCAAGGTGGCAACTCTAGAATAGCCAATTTACCACTGCTTCTGCACACAAAAAGTTCTTTGGTTATTCGTGTATCCTCTGTAATGAAGCATAGTGATCTAATGTCCACTGCAAGATGAAAGAAGGAAGAGTTGCTGAAAGAATAAAAAAGTCTTCCTTTTTCTGTTTATGTAAATATATGAAAATAGAACCTGTATCTCAATGATGCTGATTAATGTGTTACTCATGGTTGAAGAGAAGATTAATATTGGATAAGCCTATTGTATTTTAATTTTCTTGAGGCATGAGTCCCAGTCCTCCAGCTCCTGCAAAATATTCATGTCACTTTACCCAGACAGACAGTGAAGGAAAGTTGCTAATGCTGTTCCTGGTTGCTGAAATCAGACAATCATGGGATGAATGATTCTGTATTAACACAGGGAAGAACAGAACATATTGGTCTCTTCTAGAAGCAATCTCCAAACAATGAGCCAGAGTTTCCACTGAAGTGCCACCAAAATATTGTCATGTTCAGAAAGAGTATTTTTTCCCAGGCTTCTGAACTAGGATATTACTGCTTTTTTATTTTTTGCTGCTAGAGGAGCAATCTGATATTCTAATCAGGAAAATCTGCATTTCTTGCAGAAAAAAAAATAATAGAATATAAAGTTCCTGACTTGAAAAATATAAATCCATAGAATCATGGAATGGCTTAGGCTGGAAGGGACCTTAGAGATCATCTAATCCAACCTCCTGGCTCTGGGGAGATCTAATCTCAACTAGACTGCGTTGCTCAAGGCCTCATCCAGCCTGGCCTTGAACGCCTCCAGGGAGGGGGTAGAACAGACAAGAGCCAACAGATGTGCTTTACAATCCAATTTGTCAAATATGGAAAACATTATTCAAACACAATGCTTTTCACAAAAATAGAACTATCTCAAGGAATAGATCAATATAACCACTTTGTTTGCTATATGGCTGCTTCTTATTTACAGGAAAAATGATCAGAAGGAGGACCATAAATCAGCCATTTCAGGGTGATGGGAGGCCTTGTCCTTCTCAGATGGAGCAATTCAAACCCTGTCCAGTAAAACCTTGTTATCGATGGCAATATGGTCAATGGTCTACATGCACAGTAGAGGTAAAAGCCATATGGGACTTGTATATCTAGGCATATTTGTGATATGCTCCTATACCTGCTTCGTAACACTGTAAACAATTTACTTCCGCTTCTTTTATACAAAACGTAGAGATGTATTCTTAGACTTCCTATTTGTCAACAGATACAACAATGTCCTACAGATATTCAAAGTGTAGATGCAAAATTTGGTAACTGAGCTGCATCTTTGCTGCTCAGTTGAAATTCTTCTATTGTAAAAGAATACCTGTGGAAATACATTGGAACCCTAGAAGAGATGTCCACTTGAGATACAGCTCTGATTGCAAAGCCATCATAAGCTCCATACCTCAAGAAACAATAATAGCAGCTAGAGAACTTTTGGTTTGTTTCTGTTTGTTTCAGAAATAGTGTTCTTTTTTTTTTATCTGCTAGAATGAACAAGTAGTTAAGCAGAATATAGTAGGAGACAGAGTGACATGTAGCTCATTCTGCATGTCTAGTAGAGTGATCTAGTCTTTTGGTACTTTATTCTGTCCAGCATCCATATATGTCCTCCTTCCCCAGGATGCTCAATGTGGAGAGGGAACACGACTGAGGAACATTTCCTGTGTGGTTTTTGATGGATCCATTGAAGATGTTGGTAAAGTAGTAGATGAAGAATTCTGCGGAGAAATAGAGCCTATTATAGATGGTAATAAGAAGATGATACTTGAGGAAACCTGCACTGTCCCCTGTCCAGGTAACAAAGCTATTAAAATAAATACTGCATTTCAAGATTGGTTTGGTATCATTACAGTTATCAGTGCCTAGCATTAGCCACAGGCAATTAAATCTTTTTCACCTGCTTTACTGATTGGATTCATCCATCAAATGACCAACAGATTACTTTCCAGCAGTGGCTTCAGAACAATAAATCAATTAGAAAAAATGCCATGTTTTAAATTGTCTCAGTCACAGATTGTAACTAATAGTAGGGGTTTTTTTATAAACTTTTTTATAAACTGGTGTTTATAAACAAGAGTGTTCATTTGCAGCTCAATATTTTCTTAAAGTGCTTAGATCACCTGGCAGCTTTTTTTAATACTCTTAACAGTGGCTAAGTTGATTCCTTTTATGGATGTCTAAGGAAGCTAAGATAGGGAGTCTTATTTTTTGTTTAAAGGGGCTATTCCAAATACTTTGATCTCTGAGAAAATGTGTTTCTAGCTGTTTAACTCTCTGGATGTGACATGCACTATCATTGCCCTTGTAGACTGAATCCAAAAGAGCAGTTATAAATTACCAGGTCTGTGACCTCGCATACTGACAAGGATTACAAGCCTATAATGGCTGTTTAATTTCCAGTAAAAACCCTCCAGATCATTTCAAATACTTATGTATAGAATTTGAAGTACACTGCTGTTATTCAGTAGAGTAATTAGTGATGTATCTTCAGGAGTATTTTTTTAACTCCTTCAGTTCTAATGTAGCTATCATTACATGCCAGTACTCTGGTTTTGTTCTCTTGCAATTCTCCTCTTAAAACTTTTCTATTTCATTTCAGATTGGACTGAAGGTAAAGTTGCCTCAGTAAACAAAAAAGTCAAAACCAGAGAGGGTTTCATCATTGCTTTGTGCACAGCATTCTAATTGCATGATTTTCACATATTTTATACTTATTAAATTAAAATTGGAAGGCTAAAAAGCTTATAATTATGTTTTCTTATGAGTCAAATTTATAAAAATATAGCTGCTTACTGCTTGCTTTTAAAATTTTGCTGGACAGGAACCTGTTCAACAATCTCACATTTAGCCAGCAAGAATAACTGCTCTGTAGGGATGTGCTAATGATACGCTCCAACTAATGTCTCCAAAAATCACTACTTGTTTTCCTATTATGTATACATCACTTCTTCAATTATTCATTTCTTCGCATGCTTTCATAACATTGGCAAATAAAATTCCTTCATTAATCAGGCATCTGGTCAACACAGTACTGATTATATTTGTCATCAGTATAATGCAAGGTAGCATAAATTTTTAATAGCTCTTTCACTGAAATAATGAGAACTAAGAGGTTTATTTATGAGTCTGTACAGAGTCTAGTCCCATTTTCCTATGGCAGTTTTTTAAAAAAGGGTCACTTTGTGTTGTGCCTTGGATCTTCCTTAAATGTTCTTTAGCTGATCATGCTAATTAGCGTCATTAGTATGATTTTATTTTTAAGTTTTACATTATAACATTCTAAATCTCTATTATCCTAACATGAAATAGCCGGAGCAGACATTTTCGTCACCTTCCCACTTCCCTTTCTTGCAAAGAATGTTCCAGCAGTTGCTTCTACTGTCTGTTCAGAGAAATTTTCTATAAGAATATACAACAAATAATCTGTTTAAGACTAGGCAGTCTTTTCTCTAAGATCAAATAAGAATTATGAACAAGATATATAAATTTAGCATAAAACATACAGTGCACAGTACCCTAAGAGTTACAAAAATTCAGGCACTAATTGGAGTATTACTCAGAAATTTAAAATGAGAGTGATCTTATGGGAATGCTACAGGAAACTATATTGCTTTAGAACATACAGGCTTTTGTATAATCTTTATGTTACTATTTTCTACTGCACAGATATTCAGAGAGTGTCAAAACATTATCTTCTTTTAAGTCACATTTAAGAAGAAAGAGTAAAGAGGGAAAAATCAAAACCTCTATTTGGACTTTTTTTTTTTTTTTTAAGACATATTCAAAAAAAAGCCTTCACATGTTGTTCATCTTATAAAATTGCTATTTGACAGGGGACTGTTACTTGAGAGAGTGGTCGGAATGGAGTCTTTGTCAGCTAACCTGTGTTAATGGTGAGGATCTCGGCTTTGGAGGGATACAAGTCCGATCTCGGGCAGTGATAATTCAGGAATTAGAGAATCAACATCTCTGTCCAGAACAGGCTTTGGAAACAAGACCATGCAATGGTAAGCACAAAAATATACATAAGGACACTTCCTGTAAGGAAAAAAAAAAAAAAGAAAAGACAAAACCAAACAGAACAACAGCAGCTTTCTTTTTTATTGTTCATGGTATCAAATTTAGACAAATACAGATTGGGTAGATGTAGAAATGCACTTAAATTTTTGTTTTCCAGATATCAACTATAAACAGAAAAACTTTCAAATGCTAAATATCGTATATTACCACTTTAAACAGTCTTTGGAGAACTGATGATCCCTTTTTATTAATAAAATTTCTTTTTCTGATACGGGAAAAAATAGTTGCCTTATCTGCTTGATAACAATAAGAGAAACATTTAAGTTTTGATACTTAACCCAATTTAGATTTCTCTGTACCCTTTGAATTGCTGTCAATTGCAATTAAATGCAACAATTTGCAATTGCAAATGCAATGATTTTTAAAATGCAATTGCAAATGATGACAACAATTAAGAAGTCTCAGATGTGCTTATTACTGGTACTGGACAAAATATCTAAGAAAAGTAATGTCCTGTAAAGACATTTCTTGTGCATTCAGAGGCCAGACAGATCAAGCGAAGAGGAATTTTATGTTTAGAAGGGAGCTAAGGTACAGAAGGACTTCATGATTTCTCACAGGCCATATGAGTGATGTACAGCAGAGCCGAAATGTGAAGCTAGATACAGGCCAGGCCACTTCACCAAGCACTGGAGCACTGACTGAAGCTCAGCGTTACTAGGAAAGAAACTCACTCCTCAATGAGTTTTGCACAGCAGATGGGCCACAACCATTATAAGGTTATTGGAAACATCCACTTTTGTCCATTAACTACATTAGGCTTACTCCACAATCACTGTGTACAATCATCGTTAATGGCCAGGACACATCTGGTCTATTCTGTATGTACCCAGGAAGTGCAGAAGACCTTGGGGCTTCCATGTGCACAGTTTATCCTTCTAAGCTGCTGGGTGAAGGAGGAAGGGGCCTATTTGGCCATAAAAGCCATTAAACATAATGAGTAGGTGTCCTGATGAGCATGGCTGCCAACAGTGGTAGCTTAAAATCTTGTCATCAGATTTCTTTTAAAATGAATGTTCTCTGTGTAGATGGCCAGTGCTATGAATACAAGTGGATGGCAAGCCCATGGAAGGGATCTGCACGATCTGTGTGGTGCCAAAGGTCAGATGGTTTAAATGTCACAGGTAAATGCTCTTTTTATATACACACAAAAAACAGGTGGATAATGTCTTTTCCCTACAAATGGAAATAGTTAAAAAAAAAAAAATCTGCTAAAAACAAGCATTCCTTATGTATGAATCAGCATGCTGTTATCTTGAGTCATCATGGTTTTGCATATTGAAGATGTCATTTTATTTCCAGAATTATGCAGCATGTAATGCTAAAAATAAATATTAATATTATGTGCTGTATTGGACCTGCAATGTTTTATATTGTTGTTGTTTTTTTTTTTTTTTTTTTTACCATAGACATCTTTACACTTCTAAATTTAGAGTTTCAGATTTCAATCCCCACAGGTAGAACTTTTATGCATTATAGTTTATTTCAGTGCCTATACAGAGGCAGAGAGATGCAAAACTTGATAATATCATGTATATGGCGTATATCTGCTAAGAATTACAAAATAAAAAAAATTAAGAACTGTGCTAATATAGTTTTTTTTCTTTACTTCAATGACATAAGCCTATAGCAGGATACTTCAGTGGACAGCTATGGGATGTAGTCACTTCTTGTGCACACCAAATTCAAGAAAATCTTCATATATATCTATCTATTTGTATGAATTTATTTATCAGAATTTGGGATTCATTTAAGCTAAGAGTTATACATTAGCTCTTAAAATGATTTCTATATCAGCCCAGGTGATAGTAAAAAAATCCCAGAAATTGTAAGCACATCCTCAATGCCAGCCACTGTCAGGTCAGTCACTGAAGGGGAACTCTAATTCATGGACTGCCAGTACAATACTTCTTAATGGTGGAATCCACCACTACTGTCTGTTGTACCAGCAGAAATAAATTATCTGTATTATTTTTACAATGTTATGAAATTATACTTAATAGCCTAAAGTCTCCTTTGCAAGTGTCACCTTGTCCTGTAAGAATATCAAACTGCATCATCTTCACAACAAATACATCAGGGCATTATTTTACACCTTGATGGCTTCCCGCCTAGCTAAGATGCTTGTATGCTAAGTAAAACCCTAAGTAACAGCTCTTAGTAAGATTAACATATGTTATGATTCTCTAAAGGTCCTACAAGTTTTAAAATTAAATAATATTTGGTGATCAAGGCTCTGAGATTTTAAAATCAGAATATTTTCATAAATCACAGTCAGTCACATAAAAATGACAGTTTGTTTTGATGGGACTGCATACTGTCATGTGATAAATTCCAGGAAATACAAGTGTATGAATAGGTGTTGTTGGCAGATGTTTCATGACAGGACCTCCTAGGCAGACTAACCTCTGACCTATATCGTATTTCTTTTTTCAGAGTTTGATTGTATGTGGTTTTACAGCTGTGGTAACTTTCTGATTTGAAATGAAGATTAGTGGAAAATTCCAGACAGTGTAATCACCATCTTTCATTAAATGAAAATTGTATTTTTTATATGTTCTTGATAGTTTTCAAGAAAATCACTTAAGTATGTTCTGTGTGAACTTCTCTGAGTGAAGTATACAGTCATGAAGAAAATTGTAATTTACATTTGAATGTTTTTTGAAAGTGGTTTGTGTAACTACAGTATTTAAGAGCTCAAACTGATAGATGCACATACATGATTTAAATGGAGAATAACTATTTTGATCTAGAATCAACCCATATTTCTGATTGCTGTATTTCTTTGCTGCCTTATTGCTGCATATTTATCTCTAATGCAGTGTATTTTAATTCAGACATTATAAAATTTTTATTGTGAGTCCTGTTAGTATTTTAAGGCATTTATTTATTTATTTACTTGAATAATACTCTTGTGCTGAATAGTTCTTTTTTACTTGAAGGTGTTGTTTCCTATGGGCGATGAGGCAACTCTTTCCTTCTGCAGCTTCCTTGGATGACTGATATTTTATTACATAGATTCCAACAGGCATGTGATCTGTATGCTAGGATGTAGTTTTTCTTTCTGGGGTGTGGAAAACCTATGGCAACCAGCAGGGTATTTTTTTTTTGTTCTTCATCTGCCACCCTATTAACACTGGATCTATGTAACCACATCTAACTGCATCTGCTATGGTCATGACCAACCTCAACTATCAGGATTTCATCATCATATCACAGCAGTATAAAAATGCTATTAATTTGGAAGATGCAAAATAAGTTATCCTGTAGCAATATGAATTTTAAACTGTATGATGCATACCCCTCTTCTGTAGGCTAGAAGCAAACCCAAGTAAATTAAAACTGATTCTAAATTTATTTTAAAGTCATTCTGGCTGAAATGATAGTGAAAGCCTGATTGTGTGTATTGGTCCATAACAATAACCACACTCTATATAAAGCTGTAGAAATGAGAACTAGGACTGTATAAAAAAAGGAAAAAAAGACAGAAACCATATTATGAGTACGTGTTTTACAGATATAGTTCTTTACTTCCAAAAAATCTGTCTTAGACTAGTATGAAGTATGGCTTCATAATAATCAAAAGCTATAGCATGTGTAAAAGTGACTACTGAGGACCAGCAGAAAACAGGTATCCGTACATAAACTAGATGAGTAGTTTGTTTTCCACTTAAGAGGCAAAGATATAAATCACAACTATGTTTTTATTTTCTTTGTGGCCACAGTTTTAATATGTAAGTCATAAGGAGGGCCCTAGAGAACAAAAATCTGTTCCCGCAAAATATTTAAACTTGTTTTGAGCAATTCACCAAATAAACAAAGGGGAAAACAAATGGTTCTTTTGCCAAATATTAGTTCTCTAAAATGCACATGGATGCAAATACATGTGCTGTATCCTTACTCCACCTATAAGAAAATACTTTATACCAATTATCCTTCACTTTGGAATGAGAGAAGTACTCTTAAATTCAAATTAACAATAAAATCATAATCTATGACATACTGTAGCAAATAATGACATCAGTAATTTCATCAGTGGTGAGGTATTACTATGTCAAAATATGATTTTCTGTCCTACAGGGGGCTGTTTAGTGATGCGCCAACCAGATGCTGACAGGTCATGTAACCCACCGTGTAGTCAACCCCACGCTTACTGCAGTGAGGTATGTGCTACTGCGTTGGAGCATAAAATAGCCCTGTGAGGGCGTTCCACGTATCTCTCTGCATTACAAAGATTATGCCAACAAAAAGTATTTTCAGAGATTTCGCTAATTATTAATTTGTTAAAATCAACACAAGACCATTTTCTACCTTTCAATTAAATGTTTAATAATCTCTGTTGATTTTGTACAAACCTGCATAAAAATAGATTAAGAGGTACTCTTCAGGCTAGCACCCATCAAAACAGTCTTCTCTTGCAGTCATCCATGTTGTTATGCTTTATAGCTCACAGAAAACAATGTTTTTCTGCTACAAAGTGTAAAAACACTTGTTCCCTACAGACTAGAACATGCACTTGTGAAGACGGATACACTGAAGTTATGTCCTCTGACGGCACACTCCAACAGTGCACTCTCATCCCAGTGGTGGTGATCCCCACCATGGAGGACAAAAAAGCAGATGTGAAAACCAGTCGAGCTGTGAACCCTACCCAGCCCTCCAGTAACCAGTCAGGACGAGGAAGGACCTGGTTTCTACAGCCTTTTACGCCAGGTGAAGTCAAGCAATGAGCAGTTCTTAATGCCAAGTACTGCTTCAGGGTCTGGCATTTACATTTTTATGATGCCAAGGAAGAAAAGAAAAATCCTTAAGTGTTCATTTAAGAAGACAGGTTTCTGCCCTTACTGAAAATAAAGCAAGACACATAAGCAAACCCCTAGCCTTCTCAGCTATTCCATCAATATATTTAATGAAATCTTGTATTGCAAATTTCCCTTTAATCCCTTCAACCTGTTAACATTCACAGAAGCCATTTGAAATGTGACCAGAGAAGAGAGCTGGCTGCAAAGGTGCAAGCCAGGATATTAGATTTTGATGTCTCAACCAATAATGCCGTTGACAGAGGAGTGAAAAGGTAGCACTGAAGACTGCTTAAAATTTGAATCCATAGAGTAAATTGCAGGAAAATAATTAGTATAGGTATGTTAAACGCTTTTCTGCCATATCCATAGTTAAATTAATTCATGTTAGACAAGCACTAACCATATTATTGATATTTAGCATAGACATGCTCTAAGTCTCTCTATAGGCAATATTTACTTTTATGGTGGACTATGATCTTTATTGCTGAGCAAGGACTTATGTGCAAGAGTGGCAAGAAATATAAAAGTTATCCCATAAAAAGTACTTTGAAGTCCATTATGTAATCAGATTTCAGTAAATATTTCCTGGTACTGTAAAGGATTGAGATAAATAAAGCTTTAATTAACAAAATACTTTCACAGAAAGATAGAAGATGCTTGTCCAAAATGTTAATTAGATGAAGAGAGCAATTGGTTATCTTAAATGTCTTTTAAATCTCCTCAAGCTAAATATTATAACACACTTGTGTCTTAGGGTGTTCATTTCTTTTTAAAGCTTTTATAAATGTTTTTAATCTGAGAATTTTAAAAAAAAAAAAGTATCTCCACATGCATAATCCATAAAATACTGCAATTTAAGGACTACAATAATACTGCTAATAAGCAGATTAAATCATGTTTGGGTTAGAAATACTTATGTTAGATCCCATTAGTCCTACTAGTACTTACTGTTATTTGTACTGTGATACTATATTTGATACTTGCTATAAAATTGTCTTTACTACAAACAGGTAATCCACAATAAAAAGAAAAAGAAAAAGAAAAAGAAAAGAAAATTAAGCTTTTCTGGTCCTCCTTTAAAAAACAGCATCTTACCAAATATGTTATCTTTTACTCATTCTAGCTAATGCCATCTGAAAATGCCAGAGGATGGGTTGTAGCAGCCAGAGTGCCAATAATAAGCAAGTGTCAGACAGTTGCGTCAACTATTTAGAGATGGGGATGCTCATGCCAGCTAAGACAGTTGAAAACAATCATGAAAATTCACAAATTCTTCAGTCATTCAGGTTAGGAAGGAAACAGCTCAGACAGGATAAAATTAATGGTATTCTATAGAACTAATACTTATGCAGTGAAGATATGAGCAAATGTGGAAGAAAGTGAGCAATCTGAACTTCAAATGAGTTTTTATGCTTGATTGTTTAAGTTCCAGGGTTGGGTGTCTATTGAGAAGTTTTTGATTTACATTAGCATGATTATTCCTTTCCTCATAGTTTCTAAGTCTAGATTTAAAATAGTTTTCACTTTCTTCAGCAAATTATATTGCAGTTCCATAATTATTAAAAGTATCTTCTTCAGGTGTCTGTGCTGATGTATTGCCCAAAACAGATAAGTCTGAGCTCCCAGTTCTCTTGTATACGTAGAAATAATCTGTCCAGAAAGAATTCAGAAATCCTGAGTTACATGCCTGTAGTTGAATAATATGAATGACCTCATTAAAAGAGTTCCCATCTTTGACAAAAATAAATAAATCCATACACAAGGTAATGCCAGTCCTCTTTTTTTTCAAGGAGATAGTACAATTTTAAAACAAGAAAACCCAAACCAGCCTGAAAGCACCTTACATTTGCCAATGGAAATAAGCCAACAAGAGAAGAAACTAACCTATCTAGCAGTACTGAAGTCTGAATTCCTTTCAATCATATTATCATATCATTGGATGCATCAGGTCAAATCTACTGTTCAATCCATCTTTAATGGATCAGTTGTTTCAGTTATTATCAGTTATAATGTTTCATTAAGTTGATTAATGTTATGAAACTAAAATGTTTTTATATTAATTAGTCTTGAACAAATTATCCACATGACTGAAAAACTTTGCATTGCTAGAGAACAAAAAGCGTGAACTTAATTTCACACCAATAGAGTGCTACTGTGAATCTGAGCAAAGTCAGTCTAATTGTCGTTATTACTACGTTGTAGAAACATTAACTGCATTGATAATGCCTTTTTGTTCTACAGGGAACAGGAAGGAATGTTCTATCAGGAAGCAGTTTGTAGTTGGTCAGAAAACTTTTAGCCATGTTTATTTACATTAGACATATACATGACTTCATGAAATAACATTTTACCCCTTAAAAGTGAAGGCATTCAGACTTTTAATTGAATTTTCATTGTCAAGGAGGTGCCACAAGGCTAAGTAACCTCCCATAAAAGATTATTTTCAAAAAAGCCATTTAGAAATTTGCAAAATGAGTCAGATAAAAGTAGTGAGTCAAACAGCATGCACTGATCTTGGCTTGTGACATGATCTTTAGAGGTTCAGAGCAAAACCCCACAGACAGAGAAAGTCACACCATTTTTCCTGGGAGAAGTGAGTGCATCTAATATTAAGGCAAGCAGGAGAGTGGAATGTATACCTCAGCCTGTAGGGACATCATGCCCAAAATACAAACTGCACAGGCTGCACATAAATAGAGTCTTTATTAACAACAGACAGTTGTTCTATTTATAAGCATGGCTTATCTCCCCCCCCCCCCCCCCCCCCCCCCTCCTCCCTTGTTCTCCTCTCGGTTGCCCTCCATTGCTTCCCTGACTCGTCAGGAAAAAGAAGA
>JANIJG010017228.1:31267-46493 GCA_024611175.1 Megaceryle torquata
CTCAAACAATAAAAAAAATGGAAAATGTCTGAAATTAAAAAAAAAAAAAACAAAAAAAAAAAAAAAAAACCAAACAAAAAAAAACAAACAAACAACAAAAAAAAACCAAACCCAACATAATTACAGGATATAAATAGTTACATCACTAAGATATTGAACGACAATTTTTAACAGAAAAAAAAAAGGTGAAAATTAGTATGGAAGAATTTTGTGGTAAAATATTTGTGCTATTGGTAATTATGATAAACACCAAAGAGAAGCAAACTTTCAGCATGTCTGTACGGAAAACTCACTATTGACAAATTAAAAAAAAATACTGCTTTGTGAATATTAATTATATGAAGGACTACACCCCATGGAAAGTTCACATGCTGGAGCAGTTCATGAAGAACCGTCCATGCTGGGCTCACGTTGTGTTTCTGGAGGATGTTCTTCCATCAGAGGGACTCGTCACTGAAGCAAGGGAAGAGCATGAGGGGGCAGTAACAGCAGAAACAACACATTGTGAACTGACCACAAACTCCCATTTCCCATCGCCCTGCACCACTCAGGAGGACAAGGTAGAAAAGTCAAAAGTGAAGATGAGCCTGAGAAGAAAGGAGTATAGGAAGATGAGGTTTTAGATTTATCTTTCTTAATTGGCAATAAATTAAGTTAACCTTCCTCAGGTTGAGCCTATTTTACCTCTGACAGTAATTGGTGAATGATCTCAGTGCAGAGCTTTTTCACCTTTTTCACCTTACTTTGCTGTGGAGAGGGAGTGAGAGAGTGGCTTGGTGGGCAGCTGGTATCCAAGGTTAAGCCATGATATATGGGCTAAGTAAATGTTAACTATTAATTTAGCTCTCCTAAAAATAATCATGTTTGGGTTTGTTGTTGGTTTATTTTGGTTTGTGTTTGTTTTTTGTTTGTTTTGCTTTGCTTTGTTGTTGTTGGTTTTGTTTGGTTGGGGTTTTTTTTATGTGGGTTGTTTTCAATTTGTTTCACTGAAATTCTTTGTCTCAAAATGTTTAAAAAACCAGTGTGTGAATTAGTAGCTCTGAACATATTTTGACCACAAATTATTAACTAGTTACACTTGATATCAATTAGTTATTAAGCACATTTTTTATGTTTAGACATTGGTGTATTGTGTCCTGGCTAATAATGTAAAATGATCAAACTCAGTGAAAGACATTTTTAACACTGAACTATGACAATAAATCACCAGAAAAAAAAGGAATATATTATTGCTTATTGGTGCAAGAATACTTTTTTTCTACTGGCCAGCATAGTACAGAAGACCACACCTATGTTAGTAGAGATGCTTTTTCATATCCTAGAAGCAAAACAATATTCACTCTGATCATGAAGAATGACCAGTGAATAAAGAAGCAATATAGTAACTGTTGGGATGTAGGATGGTGTCTGTGCTTCCTATCCCAGTTCCAGCAACATGAATCTCCTATGGCACTATGTAGGATCAAAGTTCCAGTAACAGGAATATCTGTAGCATCTGAGATTTGAACAGCCATGTACAAGCATGTTCCCAAAAGTAAACTTTCCTGGAGACAGCCTAAGAGAAACTCCCTCTATACATGGGTTCTCGGACAGGTTCTCTTATGTAGGATCTTTATCTGAGTGGTATGCACAAAGACTGAAAATTTGACTGCAGCTTTGTTAGGAGAGGAGTGAATAAACTGGATAAGGAAGAGACCTTTCTGATTTAGTCTTCATATAAATAGGTAAGGTATTGTGAATTGTTAATTTCTTAATCTGTGTCATTTAAAAGCATGTGTGACTATGTTGTATTCTTTGGATGTTATGAATACATTATCTTGTTTGCATTTTGCCTCAGACAAGACTCAGTATGACCAAAGATAATTTCAAGGCAGCAGCAAAACTATAAAATATACCTATCAAGTGCAGTATGCAGGGATACGTATCAAGTGCTGCAGCCTACCAGCACATCCTCTCCTTCACTGCACAGACCAAGTGTAGAGGTAAAATGAGGAATATCAGGAGATACAGAAAGACCTACCTGTCACCAGCTGTGATCATGAAGGCATTTCTGCTATGCAGAAAGATATTGGTGTGCACAGTTAAGCCCAGAGGGTGGCAGGGAGAATGGTCTGCCTTAAAGTAAATCTAAAGATTGAAAGCCACTGCCAGAGTTGAAATGTGACTAAGGAAAAAAATCTGAACTTGAAGGTAATTGCTCCCTGTTCCCATGTAAGCTTGGCATTGTAATCATGAGACTAATAGGCTCTCAAATTCATGCTGCTATTAGACCACAGTGTTGTAACATGAGCATTGAATACATGGAGATTTATATGAAAAACTAAATCTGAGATAGTTTTCCACAACTTCCCAGATCATTTGTAAGGGCAACATGTTTAATAGGAAGACATTAATTTCAACTCTGATCTTTTGACACAGGTAGCATAATTTCAACACAATATCATAAAAAAGTCTCCAAGTTTAGAGGCATGATGTACATAAATCAGTCTGGGGTCATGATAACCAAGTGACTCAGGCTGACTCTGCAGCAAAGGCTTTCTTTCCCCTCTGCTGAATTTCTTTTTCTTCTGTATTTGACAGAAATCAAGACCAATAATTATCTGAAATAGAATTTTCTTCAGTTTTGTTGCAAACATATAAAAGATATATATATATTTAGATATACATCTTTTATACATACAGTATATTAAAAATGTTTAAAGGTGTTTGTACATACAAAATAAAGATATTCATACTGAGATTCTTATAAAACTTCAGCACAGATCCACAAAGTTACCTGAGTGTTTCTTTCAACATGGTAGGTACTGAGAGAGTTGAAGATGAACTGCAGGCTGGAATGTCCATATGTCAGCTGTCCATTTGTGAATATGGAGAATAGAAATGTAACTCTATCTTGAAGTGAAATAGTAGAAGATAGATACATTAAAGAGAGAAAAGAACGATACATTCCAGTAGAATGAATAATAGAATAAAAGATTCCAGTGAGAGGTATGATGGAACATAACTTGGCCATATCGTCACTTTGATTCTCTCTCAGGAAGATAGCAAGAAGAAAAACAAATCCAGACCAGATCAGCAATTCACAACAGATTCTCCAGATATCAGGGGAGTGCTCTACCAGGCATATGCTGCCAATTGATTGGTATTTTTATACTGGATGAATGATATGGAAGGATAAAAGAAATAAATTCACCCGAGATTCTGGCCCTGGAGTATTTAGGGGTTATATCCTATGATGGGGATTTTCATAACTCTATTGACTTCACAAAGCCAATAGAAGATATAGAGACAAAAAAGGGAAGAATTACAACCCCCAAGAACCAACCCACTGTGTCTCTTAGGTCTGGTGTGATATTCATTTTTTCTTTTCAATGTTTCTTCATCTATCCATAGAAGCTGCAAGTGTATATTAGGGTCGCTGTTATGCAGCCTAAGTGCAAGGAAAGGCTCCAGTCTATACGTGTCTGGAAGGAAGTATTATAGGTTTTTTGCTCAACAATTCAATTTTTACTCCAGGTATTTCAGTAAGAGGGATCATACACTCTTACGCAGGCAAAATGCCATATGAAGCAAGTCAGGAGGGATCTTTCTTGTATAATGCCCGCTGTTTCATTACATTTTGGGAAGCAAAGCATGTTTTATGGCTTTTATTTTCTCTCCTGCACCACTGTACTGATAGAAGGAAGGAAAAAAATCTTCAGATAAGGAGCAATGAATGAAGAATAAAAAGTAAAGTGACACTAACTTTTGCACAGGAATATGAGGACCAGAAGAGTGTAAGATTGCTGCCTCAGCTCTTTATTCCAGCCATCAACTCATTAGTGATTTTAATTACCCATAGTCACTGGGTAGTTAATGAACTCAATTAATTTCATATCAACTCATAAATGGCTTTAATATTTGGAAAAAAAAAAAAAAAAAGGAAAAAAGAAGGAAAGGTTTTAAAAACAGTAAAATTTAAGTTCTAGCACAAGTAAAAGTTAGAATGTAGTACAAGTTAGGCTTCATTAAGACATCTTTAAAGGTATGGTGCATGGGAAGTAAAAAAAAAAAAGCTTTCTTCAATATGTAGTGAAAGAAAATCCAGAAGAAAACTTGCACTTCTGTTGTTTGAGGAATAAAATGACCCCATGATCATGCTGACATCACAAGATCTGCTGATTCTTTCCATCATCATCTACATATATCAACAGCCCAGAGGCTAAATTTCCTCCCAGCCCAAGATGGTGGATGACATTAAAATGCTTGGATTTTGTTCTAATCCTGTCATAATACAGTGAGTTTTATGTGGTAGGGGATTTGACATTGGAGTCAAATCACAGTATTTAGAGAATCACAGATTTTATGAGTATTTGTCTATTACTTGGAAATTAATGCAAGGCACACTGGTTATTAGTGGCTAGGAAGTGATTGTCATTAAGACATGTTGTATAAAAAGAAATAGACAACAGTTAATGAAAGTACAATTGAAAATAAAAGCAGACAAAGGAAGGTAGCTGTACCTTCTAAAATTGAAAGTTTATCAAAATTAATTAAGAAATCTGGGTCCAAATAATGAAATTAAAATTTTTAGAAAACAGGCTAAATAATGCAGAGTGTGCTTCTGTGAAGCTATCTTTAAATCAGTGTATTCTGACTGAATAAAACTGTCAAAATTCTCTGTGTCCCTTAGAACATTTTGACAACATTCATCAGTTACTTATATATGAAAATCCTCTGTTATAAACTGGAATATACTTTGCTGAATCAGTGTCTATTTTACTTCCTTTCAGAGGCATCACCTCATTCCATGCAGAGCATTTGTGTGTTTGCTTTCCCTTATTCATATCAGCAACACCTACAAAATCCTCAAGAATTGGTGGTTTATGTTATTCTGGTCCTCAGCATTTCTCTAATAACACTCAGTAGCTTATGTTTGCAGTCAGGGAATGTCCTTTATCACAAAGAGCAGGGCCAATGCTGAGCATCCCTCTACAGCAGAGTGCTTCCAGCCACTGCAGTTTGACAAGATACAAGAATGTAAAGCTGATTATTTTTTTTTCCCCCTAATAGGCCTTCCTCTAAACAGTGTTATGTTCCTGTCTGGGAACATAACACAGGAACATCTCACAGGGTTTGTTTGCAATATGACTGGCTAGTTTGTACCAAAAGTGTAATCAACATTTTTGTATACATCACACAGTATGAAAGCCAGAACCTCTGGATCAGAGGAAATGTTCTTCTGAGAGCTTTGGCTTGTTGTTTAATGCAGGAGCTCCTTCTATTGGCAGATGAAATTGAAAAGAGTTACAAGTTGGCTTGGTAAAAAGTTACCTAATGAAGTTTACTTGTGATGCACATGATAAGCATTTGATAAACTCTCATTAAACACAACTGTATACAAACTACTATTAAGAAAGTAGACTAAATAATGCACTAAATGGAACTAACTAAACCTTTGTAGCCCAAGCAAAGCTTGGACTTCACTGTTAAAATACTTGGTTTTAGTAATCGATTCTCAGTTCTCTTTTACTTTTCAGTAAATCTTGTTCTTAGGTCTTAGTACTGCAAAAGTATTGTGAAATTTGATATAAAAATGAAATAGACTATTATGGGGAGTGATACCTTTTTTACTAGTAATTTCTGGTTCATCTAGGCATCTTTTGAACTGATATCAAAATGCTTTGCCAATAATAAAAGAAAAATAGCTCTGTTTGTTTTCTGTATTGTCATTCCTTAGAGGATTTATTTTATTAGGTCACTAAGCTTCGCAGTGTAATTGCAAAGTACTTGCTGCTACTTATTTTAGGGTGTAACAGTTTACCAATTTTAAGGTAGGTTTTAAAGCATATTTAAGGGTCAACATCTTGCCATCTGGTTCAGTGCCATCAGGGTTAATTAGGGAGGAGAATGGATAAAAGAATCTAAAACAGACTGTCTTGAAGCTATGATTCTGGTATTTTAACAGAATTGCACTGTAAATATAATCTGCCTTACCATTCCAAGAAGTCTGGAAAGGTGAAAAACAATCTTCAAACTTCAGTGTGCAAATTGTAAAGAGTAACCAAGATTTTTCAGAGACAAAATTTTAAAAGAACAGATAATACTGCAATACAATTGAGATATATGAAAACAGAACTTGCAGCTGCTCTGTGCTGCAAGCTAGAGACATGGATCATTGTGTTGTGAGATAGAAGTGGTTTTACTCCTAAGAAAAGTCAGAAAAAGAAGAATGTTGAATAAGCTAGAAATGGCTAGGCATTGAAATCCATGAAGTTAACAAAGGAATAACTTCATAAGGCTTTTCAGAAAATAAAAACAGAAACAAAATCAAAACCAAAAACTAAACACACCCAAACAAAAAGTCTTAGAAATGCATACTATATTTCTATATAATGTCGCTATTTGAACTATTTTCCTCAAATTATAAAGAACAAACAAAACCTATAAGAATGTAAATCAGCCTTGGTTTCCACCCATAACTAGTGTTTAAAAAAAAATTTAGATCTACATCCAGTTTACCTGTTCTGTCATTATTTATGTTTTCCTGTTTTCTAGAGTCAATCAGATTACATTATTTATGAGAAACATGCTTATACAACTTTGCAGCTATACATACCTAAAAAGCGTATGTTGAAAGCATGTTAATTGTCTTTAATTTTGATGGAAAACATCTCAAACATACTGGGATTAATATTGGATACCACTGCAAGCACAACACCATCAATCCAGTCTTCTTTTTATGCATTTTAGTAAGTGCTGAACATTACCTGCAGTTGAATGTTCATTTGAATTGCTCTCTTCTCAGCTAAAGTACATTTAATTATTCCCTTATTTTATATAAATTCTCATAGATTATTAAGTTAGGAATGTAATGTGCTCAAAACTGTACTTAACAAACTGAAGGGTTTTATTATAGATGTTTGTCCATGTCAGGTTAATAGAGTTCAGTTCAATTTAAAATCAAACATAAAATGTCTGATACTATCATAGATGACAAAATGCTTTCAGTTAGTAATTTGGAAGGATTATCTCAATGCTTCCATATGATCAAAGCATAGCACTCCCAAAATAGCCTTTCTTTTACACCTGTGCTGTTCAGAAACCTCTCAAATCTGGACTCACCTCTCCTTACCAGTTTTGGCACGTGAAAAAGCTTTAATGAATGTGGAATCCTTTGCCATCTTCCAAGGAATATTACCTTCTTCCCCTATCTCCTAAAGACATGCACTATGTCAGAGGTCTAAGGAAAATTCATTTGCATGTTTCTCAAAATCTCAAATCTACAAAAAATTGTCCATTTCATGTAAGGCTTTTGCATGGTTTTGAGGAACTGTGTAGGTACCAGTTAGCCAGCTGGTTTGTTCTGGCATGTGAAAGATATTGTAATAATAGAACTCACAGTTACTAGCACTGGGATATAAAATTTTAGGCTCAGCACAAAAAAATAATAACAAATATGACAAGTCAAAGTATGACTTGTCTCATACATCTGCTGAGTGGGAATAGAGTCTGAGTACTAACACAAACAAATGATATCTTATAGCTGACATATTGTCTGATGTGTTAATGACCTGATAAATTAAATACTAAGTCAAAATACTGTAAAACAAAATAGTATTAACCTGTCAGGAAAAGCAATTGTGCCATATTAAGTGAGTTAAGAAAAACAATAACTTTAACATCACACTGGTTTTTTCATAAGCATCATCAATCAGTCCATATTAAATTAATACAATTCAGATGCCTTCTAGAAAATCAAAATAAATTATGAAAAAGAGAGATTGTAAGGTAGGCTAGGAATTCAACTGTATGAGGTGAAGAAATGCAATTATCTACTTGTAATTGTTGTTCTGATCCCATTCAGATGCAGAGAAAATCCTCACTGATTTGAAGGATAAGGGATGAAGCATACTTAGATCAGTAAATACTGGATTTGGGCAGTAGAATACAGAGGTATATCTGAAAGTTTTTAATATTGGCTTTCAAATTAAGACTTACGTTCACTGAACTGAGTCATCATCTTTACCTTTTTATTCATTAATATTGTGGCAGTGAATTAAAGGCTATCAATTTTATTGCACATATGTGTGCAATTATAGAATTTGGGATGTAAGCCTAGATCACCTAGTCTTCGGTGCACTTGTCTTTCCTGGCTGTTGAGATTCAAAAGGAGACACCAAATCCTACAATCTCACCTCTTGGTAAAGCACACATTCTGCAGAAAAGACATGAGCAACCATTCTGGTTGGAAAGCATTGACAGCATATGCCAGGATTCAACCTGAAATTCTTGTACATTGCTTCATCAAGAGCATACTCATTGCAACATGAAGTCTTGCTAAGAAATGTGTCTGGTATTCCCTGGGAAATGCTGCTACAGAAATCTTCAAAACAAGGATGTGCAGTGCCACCTAGCATGTACTGTCATTTGTGGTTGGAAGCAAATGCATTACTGAAAACATTAGAGGCTTTTCTTGATGTGGTTTCTGGATTGTACAGTCTCCACTTCTAGGCAGCCCATGGCAACATTAAGAGAACAGTAGAAACCCTTCCTTTACAAGAGCTTCTTATTCAGCAGCTTGCCTTTGTCTAAGCCTGTTACAAATAGGATTTCCTTTTCCATGCTAAGTTAGTCATCCTCTTCCTCCCTCTTCTATGAAAAGACACTTCCACTGCCTTGGAGACTCCAAGCTAATGAAACATTGGTATATGCCTTACTTTCTGGGAAAATAACATTGTCCCGCTGTCCTTTGTTGACCACAGAACTAAAACCAGTAACTATTCAAAACAGATCCTCTCCCCTGAGCACTGCCTCTTAGGAACTACATTTTATTTTTGAGTACAAGTGTCTCAAAAGGAAACACACAGAAATCATTTAGATAGGGTCTTATCCCAAAATATTATCTCAGACTCATATGTATTCTCAGTAGTGGAATGAGTGAACAGTGAACATAAGCGGGGAGGGACAGTTTGCCTGCAAGTGGAACCCCCCCCTTCAGTACATGTAAGATATTTTCTTATTGTGAAACAGAACATACACGAGGGCACTGCCTTTCTTAATCACAAAGGGGTTAAGAAGAGAGTTTTTGTCACTCTTATTTCAACAAAATCAAAATATTTCCATCCAGTTAACTATTTCATAATTTCATCATAAAATACAAAATTATCAAATTAATCAACTGGCAATCAAAAAGCTAAACCAAACCAAACAAAGCACAAATAACATTATAGGCAAGAATAATCTGCAAGACCTCAGCGACACACCTCTCTTCACCATGTCCTCTTGCCAGGCACTTTCCCCAGCATATGCTTCACTCACATTCTCTGTTCTGTCTGCGGATTGTCATCATAGTCCTTTCATGACAAAAACAGATGTTTCCAGACATCCTGGCTTGTCTTTCTTTAATACTCTGGGCACTCGGCCCAAATGTGCCTGGAGGAAGAAATCTGCATCAGCAGCTGTCTCAGAGCATGCCAGTGGCAACTCTGTCTGGCCAGGACCTCAGACAAAATCACAAGCTCTCTGTCCATCTCTCTTACCTAAGATTTTGTTTAACTTCTTTTAGTTCTTTTTGGAGTTTAGTAGAGTTGCTCTTTCTACTCTTGTAGTCTTCCACTGGAGGTTTTCTGTGTTTAGGAGGAAACATGGAAATCAAACATATTGCAAATTCCCTCTTAGAGGAGCCTATCATGAAATATACAGAAAAAAAAAAGGAAAGCAAAAAGTATACTATTCTTTTCCTAGGTTGGCACATGCAATTCATTGTGAAGGAGCCCTTTTTTATTGTGTCCCACTCACTAAAATTATTTTTTTTGTGTCCTTTCCATGAATATAACTCAACAAATCTTTGTGAGCAAGACATGAGAATCATGCAAGATCATTAGCACTGGAAAATAGACCAAGTAACTGGATCTACAACCTAACAAACATGGCACTGATTGACAGTGAAATTTCTGGCAAGGTAGAAAGTATAGATGGAAGAAGCCTAACTCTACAGTGCAGTTGACAATGGAGGTTGTTAACATGTGTTTCTAGCCCAAACTGAGCATCTACTGGACAGACAGTATCCTTCTTACTTGGAAGTCCTCACCTTCTTTCATGAAGACATGCTAACTGTGGTCTGATAGCAGTAGAGTTTTATGATGTACATGTCCTTGTTTGAGCTTCTCTTCAGACCAAGGTCACTGCTCAATCTTGTGAACTATGTTGGGGTGTTGCAGAGCAAAAGGCTGCAGGGAGGAGAAAACAGGCCTGGTAACCCTCAACTGAACAACAAGGAATTCCACCCCATATATGTCATATTCAGTATAAAGCTGAGGGATCATGAGGGTCAAGCTCTTCCTCACCAGCATCCCAGGAGGACTCTGTTCTGACATTGATCCTGATGTGATGTGATCCACATGTGTTTCTGAATCCAGTTCCAGTATCCAGTTCCTGAATCTAGTTCCTGTCCGCCAGTCTGGGAAATCCACAGTTTCTGCTCCACAGCATGAGTGGTGAAGGTGATGTAATTGCCATCATGGGGTTGGATTCAGTATTGGGTTTGTATATATTTTAATTTATTTTATTTTATTGTTATTTTTTCATTAAAGCTTTTATATTTTTTTATTTTCTGATCCATAAGTCACTCTATCTTAATCCCTTTCTCTTCCCTTTTGATAAGGGAGAGGGGTTAATAGAGAGTGTCATTCATCTAGTGACCAGCCCAGCCCCAACCCATGACAGCCTGCTTTTGATAATCGTCTTTTACACAGTCCTACACAGAGATAGAGGAAAATTGGTAGCCTGTAACTGAGGATGCTTTTGCACTATAATATGAACTGATCCCATTTTATCTGAAGCCTACAATTTGTGTATTTCTCCCTGCCTGTCCTGAGAAATCTGTTACTCATGTTGAAGAGCTGCAGTTTGGATCCTGACTGGAGATAAGCCTGAAGACTCTGCCCATGGATGGGGATTCCACCTGCAAGAACTAGAGGTTAGACAATGGTGGACCATTTCATGGAGCTTCAGCTAAGGAATATGGGAATATGAAAAACTGGAGGAAAGTTGCAATAGCTATGTTGCTTGAATGCATTAAAATTTTATATGTTTAAGAGCAGTGACAGAATTGCTTATTTTTACACTAAGAAAACATACTCTGACAGTTTTTAATTGTCACAATTGATCTACCTGCTGACAGAGTGTAGAGAGAGCATACACCAGTATGAGAAAGACAGCTGTACATACATCTGTGGTAGAAGAGATTCCTGAAATAAACCTTTCCTTTACAAATTAAGAATTTTACTGTAACCAGCAACTGAGAAAGAAATTTCATTTTAACCTGATATATCTAACACATATTTTCCAGAAATAATTAAAATCAGATAGTGCGAAAAACAGAATTTTACTAAATTAGTTTAAATACCATGTTCTTGATTACATTTTTAAAATTAGCTTAGCAGCAAATAGTATTTGCAGCAAACCTATAGAATCATAGAATGGTTTGGGTTGGAAAGGACCCTAAAGTTCATCTCTTTCCAATCCCTCTACCTGGTTGATCAAGACCCCATCCATCCTGTTCTTGAACACATCCAGTGATGGAGCACCCACAGCTTCTCTGGACAACCTGTTACAGTGTCTCACAGTAAAGAATTTCTTTCTAATATATACTCTTAACTTACCCTATGACAGTTTAAAACCATTAGCCCTAGTCCTATGACTACAAGCTCTTGTAAATATTCCCTCATTAACTTTCCTGTAGGATACCTTTAAGTACTGAAAGGACACAATATGGTCTCCCTGGAGACTTCTCCAGTCTGAACAATCTCAACTCTCTAAACCCCAGCTATATAAGCTATAGCTGAATTATATTGTGAGAATGACACTGCAGTTAAAAGGAAAACAGAACAAAACAAAGCACACACACACAGACACAAAAAAAACAAACCAAAACAACAAAGCAAACAAAAAAACACACAAACTACATAAAACTGTTTATTATTGAAGTCATGTTACTCTATTTTGGTTTTGTGTTTTGTTTTGTTTTGTTTTTTAGAGAACTACACTACAGGTTTTTATTAGTGAAACTTAGGCCTGTTAAACTGTAATAAAAAATTGCATCAAGAGAACCTAGAATAGGTTGTAATACTAAAACATTTGTTATAGGATATACAAAGACATAATATTTATCAGATACCCTTTCTTCACTAAGTTTGTGTAGGATTTTTGCTACATTTCTGCTTGCAAATGGAGAAGTACGAATTATCCTTATTTTAATTGAACTTTAGTAACTTTATTTTGCTCAGATTACCTTCTTCCTGCTGTCATGAAGACATTTTCTTCCAGTCTTACAGTTCAGTCATGAAAAATCAGTGTGGAAAAACAAGAGGCAAAGAGATAACATTTTATAAAGACTGTTATGCAAATAATATAGACTAAAAGGGAGAAGGAAAAGAGCTAGAATAGTCTCTCTCCCTCAAAAAAATAAAAGAAAATCTTTATTCTACCACAAAATTTGTAAATCTCAATAATCTCTCTGGTTACCACCACATATTGCAGTATACAGCTGCAATGCTTGTGACTGACAGTGGGTATTTGTGGATTTCAGAGACACAAGAACAGGTGTGGACTGTCCATATGGGTCAGTCCATTAATGGATCTGAGCATTAAGTTTCATAATTTCTTTAAACTAATGCAGTTAAACAGAGGGGTTAATAAACTAAAGAAAATAAAGTCTGTTATTTTTTCAGTTTACAAGTATTATGAAGTTTTTCATCTTAATATGTAGTTGTATTGGCTGAAGTTTCACCATTGTTTATACATTATTCGGAAAGAAGCTAAAGAAAGATCATAAAGGAAAGTAGCAACATCCTGTGTTCCATCTGTGGAAGTCATGTTTTAAAACTCAGAGACAGTGCATATTTCATTTCCACAGTTGTGTTAAGAGAAGTTCTCTAGATGAATTTATTGAGATATATACACTAAAAGAATCTAAAAAGCACAGAAAAGGAAATGACAGAACCTGATACTTAGATGTATGTTCTAGATATCCTGCTCCATGCTTATACCTCCTTATTTCTCCTATTAAAAACCAAAACCAAAACCACACACACACACCAAGAAAAAAAAAACCCAGACAAAACCAAAATCAAACCCAAAACCAAACACAAACACAAAACCAAGAAAAAAAAACCCAAACCCAACCTCCTAAAAGTATACTCAGTCTGATGGATTATGAGGTGTGGGAGAATTGCTTTGGAAAGGTCTGAAGTACTTTTTTTTCTTTTCTGTAAAGCAAGACTCACAAAATCTTCTGAGAAAATTAGATCCTCCTTTTCTTACGGCATGCTTTCATGGCATCTCTGATGTTTGAAAATTCTTAAGTAAACACAAGTGAAATGAGACATAGGAAATATTGAAAAAAATAAATTAAAAAAATCCCACACCAAAGATGGCAAAGTGAGATTTGTATCAAAATATGTAAATGCGTATTTTCCTGCCTGAACCAATTTCTGAATATAAGACTTTCCATAACATTAAAGAATATAAATATTAGTGTTTGTTGACAGGCAGAGAAGGCCATTCAGGTTTTATACTCATGCACTCATAGAATGGTTTGGGTTGGAAGGGACTTTAAAGATCATCTATTTCCCCCTGCCATGGGCAGATTCACTTCCCACTAGACCAGGCTGATTAAAGCCCCATCCGACCTGAATTTGAACACATCCAGTCATGGAGTATCCAGAACTTCCCTGGGCAACTTGTTGCAGTGCCTCACCACCCTCAGTGTAAAGAAGAGCTAAGTGGGAATTGTCTCCTCCTGTGTTTTGTACAATATCAAACACTGTGGTGTCCCATAATCAGTTAACAGTGGTCAAAATTTGATAAAATATACATGCTTAAAATGATAAATTAATTTCATTTAGTCAGTGCTTTAACACATTGTTTAAAAACATAGCATCTTTGTAGCCTTTTTCTTCTTCAGCCTCCCTCCTTTTGTTAGAAGGAGACTTTAAACTTCAGAGGAGCAGTTCTTCAAGTACACTGATGCACAAATTGGCTAATTCACTTTCTAGATTACCAAGGAAGTAGTAAATCCATCACAGACAAATTCTAGGAAATCTGTGCCCCTCAGTATGAGCACATATTTAAGGGTGGTTCGATAATACTTTGATCAATGGTTGACAATAGGGTGATTCATGCAGGCCTGCTGTGGGAACTCATGGGATGGGTACAGAGCTGCAAAGGAAAGTTTCTGTTCTTCTTAACAGAGAAGAGCTGCAAGAGCTGCCAAGGGAGTTTCTGTTCCTCTATCTGAGGGACTAGCTCTTCTTATCAGAGGAGAGTTGGAAAGACCACACTGTCCTCAAACAGAATGGAAGAGTTCCTTGCCAAGGATGAGGCAGCTGAAGACAAGGAAGGCCTAGTGGGGTAGGGGGGGTGCATGACCCCAATACTGGGGGGTGTGCAGCCACAGAAAGACCAGAGACCAAAACTAGGTTGCCACCTTGAGCCGCTGCCTCCTGGCACATACTAGCCATGTGTGCCAGGACTTTGGGGCTCTATAAAAGCTGGACTAAGGAGCAGATGAGCTGAGCTGCACATATCCTGCCATCGAGATCATGTTGTCTCCGCGGGGATGCCCACTAAGCACATGTGCTGACCAGCACCCCTGCACCTGGGGACCATACATCTGCCTGGTCTGTATATTAGGGTAAGTAACACTGTTTTGCTTGCTTCAAGGAATAATAGTTTTGTCTGCTTTGTAGGAATAATAGTGGTACAGAACACACACAATAAACAAGCCATGACAATTAATGATAATTTCATGTAGTGATTGAATATACAGATCCTTGACACCTGTTTTCTGTGTTATTTTCCAGGTGAAGGCAGATCGTGTTCTCCATGTAGGAAGGAACTAACTACTGCTTTTGTCATGGTTTAGGGTCAGGGCAGCCCCTTAGACCAAAAACAGATGCTCTCTGTTAACCCCCCTCCCTCCCCAAAGGGGAAGAGGAAAGGAATAAGGGAGAGAGACTCAGACATTAGAAAAGAAAACTAAAACAACTTTAATTAAAATAATAATAATAATTAATAATAATAATAGTATATGTACAGATATATACAAAACCTGTATCAAACCCAACCCCCCGATGGTAATTCCATCACCACCGATGCTGTGGAGCAGGCAGCAGAAGAATCCCAGGCTCGGCACTGCAGCAGATGGGAACTGTGTTCAGGAGCTGGATGCTGGTACCGGATT
>JANIJG010017229.1:8632-34507 GCA_024611175.1 Megaceryle torquata
ACAACCTCTCTTCAGGCAGCTGTGGAGAGCCAGGAGCTCTCCCCTCAGCCTCCCTCTCTCCAGACTAAACAGCCCCATTTCCCTCAGCTGCTACTCACAGGATGTGTCCTCCAGGCCCTTCACCAGCTTCGTTGCCCTCTCTGGACCCAAGCAGGAGTCAGCACACCCAGCAGTGGTTGCTGGCTATCGGAAAATCCCCCAGTGTTGTGCTTTGTCCATGGACCTAGAAAGCCCCATTTGCAGAGGAGCAGACCCGACTTTCATAGCAACAGGATCAGGAAACTGATCCATCCCTAGCTTTCCTTTTTCCTATTCTACTGCTACTGCCACTGCCCTCCTACCCTTTTCAGCCAAACTGTACCTGAAGTGGTTGAACTGGAAACTGCTCACAAAATTAACAACAAGAAACCTGACTCCTTTCTGTTTGAAAGGGAATAAAAACACCAGGCATGAAATCACAGGTGATGAGAGGACAAAAAGGGAGTGATAGGAATTCCATATGGAAAAGGATGGACAGCCTTGTTTATCTGAGGGCAGAATGAGACCCAAGATAATACTGGTTTTACTTGATGGGTAGTGGGCAGAGAGGGAAACCTGCAACTGCAATCCTGGCACTGTCCTGCTATAGTTTGCACCATATGAAATAGACAGTTTAAAATATTCAACTTAGTGAGTCTTAAGATGAGTGCGTATGTGACTAAATAATAATGGACGTCGTCATGAGTGTGCTGGTTCAGGCTGGGGGAGAGTTAATTTTCTTCAGGGTCGCTAGCATGGGGCTATGTTTTGGATTTGTTCTGGGAACAGAGCTGATAACACAGGGATGTTTTCATTATTGCTGGGTGGTGCTTACACAGAGCCAAGGACTTTTCTCCTCCTCACCCCACCCCACCAGTGAGCAGGCTGGAAGTGCACAAGAAGCTGGGACCCAGCTGACCAAAGGGTTATTCCCTACTGTCTGACATCAGTGCTCATCGTATAAAGCGGGGGGAAGGAGAAGGAAGGGGGAGATGTTTGGAGCTGGGGGAAGAAGAAGGAAGGGGGAGATGTTTGGAGCTTTGGGAAGAAGAAGGAAGGGGGAGATGTTTGGAGTTGTGGTGTTTGTCTTGTGGAGTAGCGGTTACATGTGATGGATCCCTGCTCTCCTGGAGATTCTGAAGGGGTGAGTCGATGGGAAGTGGTGAGTGAATTATTTATTTTGCCTTGTTTCTGTGCATGGCTTTTGCTTTACCTATTAAACTGCCTTTATCTCAACCCAGGAGTTTTCAGACTTCTACCCTTCCCATTCCGTCCCCTCGCTACCCGGGGGGAGCGAGCGAGCGGCTGTGCTGTGCTTAGATGCAGGCTGGGGTCAAACCACAGCCGTGAGCCCTGCTGTTTGTTTGTATGTTGCTCTGCACGTATCAGACTATGTATATGTGTCTTTAAAAGAGGAAGTCAATTGCACGACTGCATTTTAGAAGCTGAGCTGCATAATAATGCAATTTTATAGTAATAAACAGAGTACCAGTTGCTAGAAGCGTGGGCTGGCTCACAGCAGGGACAGCAGCTCTGCCACCAGAGTCACTGGTGCGCAGGCTGTGGGAAGCAGTCACAGGTAGCACGCCATCCCGTGAAGTATTTAACTGGGTGCAGACTACAGCAACACGCGGGTCCCACAACAGCCCCACTGTCTGCTCCGGAGCAACTTGTGACATTCTGGGTACTCACAGGTCTCAGAGAGGTAGAAGGGTTGCGGGCTGGGGTCCTGCTGTCTTCAGTGTCCTCTGGTGGCTTTTAAATCACCGGAGAAAAGGGAAAAATCAAGGAAGGTATTTTTTGGCTGTGTTTTTTGTTTGTTTGTTTATTTGTTTTGTGTGGGGTTTTTGTTTGTTCGTTGGTTTTATTTATTTACTTATTTTTCTTTTTTCTCCAGTGGAGACAGTTCTGACTGATTTGGGAAACTAAATTGTCCATAAAATTCATGTTTTCCATTTGTTGTTAGTGGTGCAGGAAGATTAACCCTATGTACATAGCAAGGTCTAATTCTTTCCTCACTTTCTATTTGGAAAATATCATCTATGTCCAGTAACATTCAAACTGTGATAACTGTGTTATACTATTCCCAGGTAGTATCTGTTTTTCTTTTACAATAAGAGGAATTACCAAGCAGGACCTTCCTCTCCTGGTCTGAATGAGAACAGCACTCACTGTGGTCAGGGATTTTCCTTCTCAGCTCAGTCTCTGCTGACTCCCTGCCCTGCCTGAAGTTAAGGGGATATTTGCACAGGCAGTGGCTGCTCCCAGCAGTGACAACGCTCCATGTTTGGAGTTACTGCCGAGGGTTGGGGTGCAGACCGAGGCCACTGCTGGATCTTGTGCACCACACTGGGGTGCAGAAAGTGAAAGGCAGCACCTGCAGGGAGGAGTGGACAGGACAGGGTACCCCAAACTGACCAACAAGGGATTCCAGCCCATAGACGTCGTATTGATATAAAGCTGAGGAACAGGAGGGTCAAGAGTCCTCTTCAGTGGCTGGCATCCAAGGAGGGTTCTGTCTGTTCTGCCTTCCATCCCAATTCATATGCTTCTGAATCCAGCTCCTGGATCCAGTTCCATCTGCTGCTGACTGCAGTCTGGGACTTCCCCAGTGCCTGCTCCACAGCATCAGTGGTGATGTAATTGCCATCGGGGAGGGGGGTGTGGGGGAGTGTTGGGTTTGATGCTGGTTTTGTATATATTTGTGTATATTCCATTTTATTATTATTATTTTTCATAAAAGTTGTTCTGGCTTCCTTTTCTAATCACAAGTCTCTCTCTCCCTTACTCCTTTTCTCTTCCCCTTTGGGGAGGGAGGGGGGTTAACAGAGCATCTGTTATAGCTCTAGTGGGCTGCCTTGACCCTAAGCCACGACATCTCCTAAAGCTGATAGAGAAGTAATGCTCTCGGAATAGGAAAACATCCCCCTGCCCCAAACTCTGATAGCAATGGAGATTGTGATATGTGGAGTCATGAACCTAGAAAAATACGTGGCAAAGTCTTTCGAACTGTCCTGGCCTTATATATAAATACTCAGTGCTATACAGTATCAACAATTAGATTGGGCTGCAAATGAGCATAACCATCAGATGATTAGAAAAGCAACCAATCCTGCTAAAAGTGGCATAGAAATTCTTGAAATTGCCTGTTCCAAACAACGCTTGTTCCCCAACAGCAACACTTCAGTCATTAATCCCGTGTTTCTCAGCTGAAGTTCTTCAGCTCTTCATAGTGAGCACAAAGCTCAGGCACATCCCTCCAAGGGACCCGTTGTTCTTTATCCTGTGTTCATTTTTAGTTTTAATCAGAATATAAACATGGACTACTGACAGTTAGGTCAGCCCTACTCTGAGTGTTCAAGCCTTGGAAACCTCTAAGGATGGGGGTGCCACAACCACCCTGGGCTAATTCCAGGGTTGGGACACCTTCATATAAAAGAAATGTTTCTTAATGATCAAACTGAACAACCTGCAATTTGTGGCCATCATCCTTCATTTTGCCATCTGCCACTACTGTGAAATGTTTGGTCCTGTTATCTTTGTAATTAACCTTGAAGTAGCTCTAAAGTGCCAGGACATCAAGCTCCTCTTCACTAGACTGAGCCAACTGAGCTTTCTCACATCTTGGGTATACCCCACCTAGTACCACAGATCTTACCTCTTGCTTCTCTAAGTAGTTTCTGTTTTGTGGTACCTCACCTTCCCAAACTGTGCTGGTGTGCACACAGGTTAGAAGAGTCTCTGCTTGGGAGGAATGAGGTTAAAAGACATAGAGCATTTCAGCCTTTTTCATGTTGTCTACCAATAAGTTGAACGCATCGTTCATCAATGGGCCCATATTTTCTCTTGACCTCCCTGCTGCTACTCCACTCATAAAAAAATGTTATTGTTGACCTTTATAACCTTATGATACTTTAGTTCCAGCTTGGCTTTGACCTTCCTGATTTTACCCAGAATAGCCTTGCACTTACGCTTTTCCTTTTCCACCGGCCATTGTTTCCTCTCTTGTACTACTTTGTTTTTGATTTTTGTTTCGATGGCAAAGCAGGGAACCCCACTTACCCTGCTTCTCTTCTGCCTTGAATAAGCCAATGCCACTCCACCAGAGTCCAAGCCCCAGCTCTGCTGCTAACCTTTCTTCAGATCCTCAGTGTGATGTGGTGGTCACAGCAACCCAAGCTGCTGTCTACGGACGTATTTTCCGTCACTTCCTCTGTGTTTGTGAGAAGCAGGTCAAGGAGTGTATTACCTGGTCAGTTTATCTAGCATTTGCATTCAGAAATTGTTGGGGAACCTTGGAAACTCATGGACTGCTGGCACAATCCTGTTTTACTGTCCTTGGAGACATCTGGATGATTGAAATTCCATGAGGGCAAGGGCTTGCAATTGAGGGGCTTCTCATAGTTGTGTATAGGTCATCCACTTCACCCTTTCCGTCAGGGAAGCTGTAACAAGCTCCACCACAATGTTACTTTTCATTCTTCTCTTTCCTCTGAAGGTTACAGAGCACTGGAACAGACTCCCCAGAGAGGCTGTGGAGTCCCATTCTCTGGAGATTTTCAAGCCCTGTCTGGATGCACTTCTGAGTGATCTGCTCTAGTTCTGTCCTGCTCTGGCAGGGGGGTTGGACTCAATAATCTTCAGAGGTCCCTTGCAACCCTTAACACTCTGTGATTCTGATTTTGAGGCAGCGACTCTGAGCCAGCAGGTCTGCAGTGTCACGCTGTATCTCTGCACAGCGCCCTGCTATTCACAGACATACGTATATATATATTTACTTATGTGTCCAGTGTATGCACTTTGGAACTGATTATTAATAGCACTCTAAAAATCTAGTTCAAGACAGGATAAAATATGCTGATCCATTTATTACACTAAGTTACAAACTAGCTGGCTAGCAGGGCAAATGCAAAAGCTGCTCTTGATTCAGCAGATGATTTGTGTTACTTTTAAGTCAGTACCAGTGGGTACATTTGTGTTACCTAGAAAACAACTTGCTTTTCTGCATCTGTTCCTATGCAGCTACCAGACTGCTGTGTCTATTCCACAAGGCAGTGAAAGAGTTTTCCAGCATGGAAAAGTGTGGGCAGTCACTGTCTGTCAGGTTCCACTGGGATCTTTGTTTAGGAGATGTTGGAAAGGGACACAGGCAAGCTGCAAGAGTGTTTACAGAGCTGAAAAGAAAAGGCATTCTTTATTTCTGTTTTAAAAGGTCTGAGCCTTCTAAGTAATTAAAATATTGTAAAATTAGTTTCTCAGCCTCAATACACAGTACTTGTATGCTTTTATTTTTTATGGACAAGAGCAGACCTCAGTGAAGTCAGAATAAACACATAGCTGAAGTCTAAAGGTTAATGTTGATGAAAAAACGCGTCTAACTGTGCAGGTGCTCGAGCAGCACGGCTGCATTACTGATGAAAGGCGCTAGCAGAGATGTTTATTTCTGCGCTGGCTGAGAGCTGATGAGATCATCCAAATGTGTGCCTGACCAGACACATGTTTGCACCGAACTGATCTCTGAACCGGCTCATGCTAGCAGAGACAGATACGAAAAACCAGCACAGTTTATAGCTATCGACAGCCTGCTGGCTTCAGAACCCAGCTGACGAGGTAAGAAAGATTTCAGATGCATTGTGCATATTGAACTAATTGTGGTAGAAGCCTGAGTAATCAGAAAACATTGTTTTCTATTCATAGATTTGGCATCCTTGATTTTGAAGAACTTCTGATACTTACTCCAGTGATGCAGCTTTGTTACAAATAACAAACAGCTCCTCAAAATTGACTTATTTTTCCCAAGAGTCACCTCCAGCCAGGTAACACCTGCTATCCCTAATGCCAGCTCCTCCACAGAGCACTCTTCCCATGCCGTTAAGTAGAAGAGCACCCTTTCACTGGCTGAACTCCTCGGGAAGCACTTCAGAAGTCAAGCATCACAGTTGCAAGGACTGGCATCATGGAAGAACTGAGCACTGTTCCTCCCACCCCTGCCCTGAAATCACTCTTTGGTTTTAATGTCGAGGTATACATGAAGAAAGACATTTCCTTACAAAATGCGTGTACAAATCCAGAAGGTGCAGCATCTGTGGAAACAATTAAAAACAGATTAAGAGAGAACTTCCCATTGCTGTTTCTTCCTTCAGCATCTAAGCTTTCTCCCATTTTGAAGGTAGTGTGCTGCTCGCTCTTCATAACCTCCTGACCTCAGTCAGCAGTTCTGTACCCTTGGGTTTGTCTTCATGGGAGATGGTCTGCAATTAGGGATTGCTACCTCTCTTTGTCCTCTGGAAATGGTTATGGTTCTTTAGATTCATATTCTTCTGCAGTCCTCTGGAGAAATTTTTTTTAATGCTTCCATTAAATAAAAAGGACTTTTAATCTTTATCCTAAATAATGAGGGACTGTCTGGTCCCACTGTGGAAGCACTTAATGTACCACAAACCTGAGTTGGTTAATAACTGACCAGATAATGTCTGGGTATCTCCTAAGAAGTTCGTTAGCCCACTGTAGAACAGAATTTCTTGAGCATTATTCAACTCCTGGTCAAAGCTGGTTTACATGAACCCTGTACTATATGCAACCATGCCTTTTACAACTAGAGCCAATGCACACAGCACATTTCTGGTTTGTCTTGAAGACCAGACACAAAGGTGGTGATGGGAGTGTGGGTGGCTGCAAAATATGACATTTCAAAGCATGTGAGACACCCCACTATGTTCAGTTCTGTCTACTGATAGAACAGTCTTCGGTAAATCAAACCAAGGTTTATTGGATAGCTGTACAAAGTCCCCTGCTCACGGACACCAATCACATCTGGATCCCCTTTTGAGAAGTTCAAGTCTTTCTGTGTTTTGTGTAGGAGCCTAGTCAACCCAAAGTTTGAAATTCTTCCCTGGAGAGAAGTGTCTGAGTTTCAGGAGGACAGGGACAGGAACTGCTGATTGAAGCACCATGTGGTGAGTGAATGTGAAAGGCAGGATGAGAAGTTAGCCTTTGCAGGCCCTCTGGATCCTTCTTCCCAAGCATGCAGAGGCAGGTCACCACCCAGAGTGAGGAACAGGACAGAGCTCACAATAACAAGTAGAGTCAAGCATGGGGGAATGGGATGTAGGGGAGACTGTTGGGTTGAAGGACATTAACAGCATGAGTGCTTCTGTGCATATAACAGTAGCAGCAGTGGTCCAACAGAGGACACAGGAAGCAAGACAGCTGAGGTGAGTGGGAAAGACTTGGAGGCACTGGTCCAGGCCACACTCTTCTCTACCTGCATTGCCTTGCCACAGTCTCACTCGGGCAAAAGGGCTACAGGGATGCCCTCCCTTGCTTGTGGTTCTATACAGTGTATTTATCAGTTGTTTGTTTCATGTTATGTATGTGGTTCTGGGGATAAACAAGTGACCTTCACTGGGTCCCATGCAGAGCAAAAAGACCATCTTCTCAATGGGTTAGTGATTGCTTGTAGCTTAACTAAGTGTTAGGGAACCTGCTGACTCCATATACTGTTCAGATAGCTATTAACCACTTTTAATGATGCCAAAGGGATGTGAGCATTTCCAAAGAGGTGAAGGCTGTCAATGCTGTGGCTCTAAAAATAGCCTGTTCTGCCAGCAGAGGAGGAGAAATGCAAGAGAACTTCATCACAAACCACGTGAATTTGGTAAGAGGCTGGTCCTTGGTGTTGTAAGCTGGATAGAAGGAGAAGAAGAGAGATCTTTTATATTTCTTATGAGTGGAGGCTATCTGCCTCCAAGAAAATTATTTTCTCCAAGAAAAATTGTATTTTTCTTTAGTTATGGCACTTGTGTCTGTGTTGCCTTTCTCAGATCTCACAAATAAATTCTCTGTTTATTTTAACTGGCTGGAGTTAAGGGTGATTTAAATTGATACCTGGAGAGCCCTCTCCCCTCAGGAGATGGCAAGTGTTTTCACTGTGGATCTGGACCATGATGCAGAGCACCTTACCTGAATGGCTGATGTGTGGGTCTCTATCTGAGCTGGATGAACCGGTCAGGGAGCAAATAATGCACAGATCTGAGTGATAAAAATAAGTCTAAAAGTGACCAAGATGAGTTAGGTATGCTGTCTGTCACATTGAGGGGTAGAGGAGCCTCCCTGAACACAAGACTCTCTCAGGAGTGGAGAGACTAGAAGCTAGAGGAGGTGCCTAACCTCTGGTAGATGTCTTTCCATGTTCAGATGCTCTGCCGTGAAGGATGACAGCAGTAGAAAACAAGACTCCTGCCCTCAGGTCCTACATTTTTTGTCTTGAACTTGGCTGACATATTTCCCCCATCACAGACCCTGAGAAGGACAAGGCCATCATAGTTGAGCTGAAGGTCAGAGCATAGCCAGAGCAGGGCAGCTCCACAGAGCAAGGGTAGCCAGGAGTGGAGTGGCCAGCAAGTCAGGCAGACCTCCACAGGACAGGGTCTCATAGCAGTTGAGCAAGATGACCGGAGCAGAGGTCTTTATGGTAACCACAGACAATTGTGCTCCAGCAGTCACCATACAGGTCCATAGGGATAAGGCAGCTCTGAAGTCAAGTCAGAAGAACAAGTCAGCAAGGTATAATTCCTGGTGGAGGTAAACCTACATCCTGAGCTTGGAGGCTTCTCCCAGCAGCTGAACCCCAGGTACTCACCTGCATAGGGTGAGAGCCCACCTTGGGTGTAGCAGCCAGAGGCCTCAGAATAAGTTGGGGAAAGAGGTTCAGAGTCTGTTGGGGCATTCAGGGACCTGATACAAAGATATAGTTTTGTTTTGTTTTGTTTTGCAGTCCTCTTTAGCATCATCACCTTTTTTAATTAACAGTAAATGTTTAGGAAGCCCATCAGAGGCAAGATGGCTGGTAGAACTCCCACTACAGGAAACAATGCAGCATGAACTAGGTTACTAGGCACTAGAAAATCCAAACGAGCAAGGTGTTCTGCAAGCCCCAGCTGTGAAAGACATGAGGGATGCTTTTACCTTATTAGATACTGAAACCCACAATGGTAAAATATTGTCCATGAGAAAATGGACAATAGATATTGTTCATAAGAAATTCACCTATTCCTAAACCTATTTGATCCTTTTCACTTGCATTATTCTTTCCACTCTTTTTTTCACATTTATATAGGTGTCAAGGGATGTCCAGCTTGGCTGCAGTGATCTTGAACACTTTTGTGTCTGATCTTCTGTTACCTTAAGCCTGAAGTAGCATCCATATCAAGTTCAAAGTGTGTCTGTTCACCACAATGATGCCAATGTCATCATCATGGATTTCACTCCAGCTACGCAAATGGCTTGCATATGATACTGAGTTTTATTCAATAATCATATTTCCATGTAAGGTCACAAAAAGCAGAACATTTAAAGCCTTCACCAACACCCTTGGGACTGCAGGTCTGAATCCAGCAACTATCAAGCCCACTGTGTGATTCCCTCTGAGCCTCTTGGAACCTATTTTGTGAAGAAGCACTACCTATCCCCACGTTTTACACAGAAGAAATTGGGCTCCCCCTTGGTTGATGGATTGAGGCAAGTACCTTCAGGACAGTTGCTGTAACTCATGGTGGAACTCAAACACTCCTCTTTTAAATATGTCTCATTCTCATCTAGGCTTTTCCTCATCTAAGATATTGGTAAGCCTTCTGATGGGGAATCAGGAAGACCAGTTCTTTCGCCCAAACATCCTCAACATGAACTTCCCAGACACTAATTATCTCACTGATAGTTGTTCAGGCAACTGTACCAGCCTCTTTGGGACCGGCACATTTGGTACCTGCTTGCAGACAGGACTCTGATAGTTGGGTTAAGCTTAGAAATAGATCCAGAGTCTGCTAGCTAGGTGTGAAACAGCTCCTCCAAGGAGAAGTTCTGAAGCACCCAGGTAGGATGAGAACTCCAGAGCTCTGTGATGAGGATGAAGAAATGTTATGTCTGAAGGCTTTTTATATTAGCAGCTCCAAACACATTCCTGGTATTAAAAATATGATCAGAACGAGGCTTCTCACAACCACCCCCAGGTGCTGCGCTCTGAAGAAATACATGCTTCCTGATCATCACCATGCTGTTCCTCCTGTGCTGGCATTGAATTCAGTCAGATCTGCTCAGCTGTATTAAGCCCAACTTCACAACAATCTCACATTTTTTTCACCTTTCTTGAACAGTTTTTTGTTAGCCATGTTCCCTGCGATTCCAGCAGCCTTCATTCAGACCTCACTAGCCAAACCCCAGCATGAGGCAAACTATTGGGATAAGATAACGTGCAGACCCTAATCCTGATAAGGAGGTCTTAGAATAATCATCTAAATCAGCCTCTTCATCTGTCTTCTTTGCAAGCAGTATTTAGAATTTAAAGAAAAGAAATAGTATGCACCTAAATTATTCCGAATTTGCTGGGATGAATTGACAGAACTGATTAATTCTTTTTCCAACCCAGATTATTTCTAGTCAAGACCAGCCACCATGAAGTTATCTCCTTGCTGCACTATCAGCTAACCTGTGGACCTCTCACACTCAGAGTAAACTGCATCTCTCACAAAGTACAAGATAAACCTGCCTGTCTGCTTTAGGAATATGCCAAGACGAGACACCTGAAAGGTTGTACAATGGAATAATCTCTTAAACCTTTTAGGTAGTGTGGCTTGGATTTCTATGTCAACTTTGTGAGAGGGAGCAGCACCACAACCATTTTTAACCCAGCTGAAACATCTCATTTCCAAGAGCAAGTCTGCCAGTCATCAGAAGTGGTCATTTGCTAAGCTACCTAGAGGGACTGTTGTGATTACACAGTAAGTGACCTTTATTTATCTTATTTAATTATTCATTTATTTAAAATTATTATTATTTCTAATTTTTTTTTTCTGACAGCAATATTTCATGAAGCCTCGGAATCCATACTAGAGATGGGATTGTTTAGGGTGTTACAGAGGTAAAGCACATGATTGTAAATTCAAATGTCTGTTCTCTTGTGCAGAGGGCAAAGGGGTTTCAACCCTATAAATATTCAAATAGGATTACTATGTTTTTAAAAAGAAACTTAGAAATTGTTGAGATTGACCATGAAGACAGAGAACCATATTTAATGAAATTGTGTTTCCCAATGGAATTCTCAAACTAGAAATACTTGCACCTACAGAGGAATTGTTTTCCTGGATTACTGTGCACATTTAATGATTAAAATTTTCTTGACCAGATATATTTAATCTTTCTAGACATGATTTTTTCAAATTTGGCAAAAATGTTTCTAGTGTAAATGAAACTGAATGTTTGCTAATGAGATTCAGATATATCAGATAAATTCTAAAATTAATTTGATTAATGTTGACTGTGAATTAATGCCTGACATACTAATCAGTGGATGGACTTGGAAAGATTCCTCGTTCTTTTCTTGTTGCCTTTACTTCTTAATTTGTCTGAATGATTACTTCTTTTCTACACCATGACCTGGATTTTTAAGATCCATCTTTCTTTTGGCCAAATAAGTCACATGGTTTAGCAGTAATTTTAAATCTTTTTTAGGTGAATTGGTACATAAATTTTAAATTTTTGTAGGTAAAAACATTCTGATAAACATTGTTTTGTTTAGTAAAGAAAGTGATCTTGCTTCAGCTATAATTAAGAAGTAACTGTAATAATTTTTTCCTCTGAAAATTTTTACATATGCTCATATTAAAAAAAAAAATCCATATAGAATATGAGGAGAGGTAATTTCATTAAGTATCCAAACTAATACAATTGATTTATGGATAAATATCAAGGACGAGTTAATTTGGCCTAGATATTGTATTTTGTCATATGACATGATCTATTGGTTTTATTAATATTACCTAATGAAGACTGAGGCTAGAGACTGATACGTTGCCACACCATACTGCCACGTTACCTTTTCTAATGTGTCAAATTTCAGCATAGAAATTAAGACCCGTTGTGTATTTCCCAAATGAGAGTTTGGGTTTTAAAACATTCTTAAGAAAGCCCCGTGCCACCTGGCTATGGCAGTGAAAACAGCAAGTTGTGATTAAAAAGTCAACGGTCAATGAGAGGACAACCTCCTTGGCAAGAGCTTCTCTATCCATTTTGTATTTTACAATGGTGCTCGTTTTTTTTAACTCTGTCATCCTTTTAATTTCTCCAGCACTGACTTGTTGTGCTTTAGGTTGTACAAACAGCTGGACATTTTGAATGTGGTTGCTATTTGCATAATTTCTGCTTGCCTGCCATTGTGCTTTGCCTTTTCTTTGCATTTTGTTCCTTGACTTCCTTTTCTTCTTCTACAAGAGAAGCTCCTTTGTTCTTGATAAAACCTTGCTTGAAAATCTATTGTGTTCAGTAAGAGGCTTTCCAGACCTCAGTGGAAATTGGGCCTGATCTAATGGAACAGGCTGTGGCAGGTTGCATCACCAAACCCTGAGCAGGTAGATACCCCATTATTTTAATTGGAATTAAGTGAAAAGTACTTTAGCTCTTAACAATTTTGTTTAAACTAAAGAATTCCACATTTACAGATGTAGGGTGTAATTATTTAGGAAGGATGAATTCGAGCAGAAGAATGGGATGGCAGTGTGGGGTGGGCGCATGGTGCCTTTCAAAGCTCTTCCAGGGTCTTCTGTTTCTCCAGAATCATGGCAACACTACAGCAATCAAGGAAACATCTTTTTCTGACAAATTAAACACACAAACTATGCAAAGAGAGAACTGTAACTTCTGTTTGTTGGGAAGAGATTTTGTAAATTCATAACATTTATTTTTAAACTTCTAAAATATGAAAATATTCAGCAGGCAGTTTGGAAAATGATCACTGAGACTGGTAGAAAATGTACTGAAGAGCTGAAGAGAAAATGTGCTGAAGAGCTGAAGAGAAAATGTACTGGCTGAAAATCCATCTAAAAAGTCAGAGCTCCCCTCTGAACTCTTCTGCTTCCCCAGAAGAGCCATCGAGGTCAGGAATGGTTTGTGATCTTATTCCAGGATGTGGAGGGTGGCTATAGAAGTTAATTTTCCTGGCTTTTCTATGGACTCTGAGAAGTCCCATTTGCCAGCCCAGCTGTTGGCTGCACACCTGCAGGTAGGTCCTCTTTGCTCCTGCTGTTCTGCTTGGAGGGAGCGAACGAGAAAGAGCTGAAGTTGTGCATAGAATCATAGAAATGTTATGGTTGGAAAGGACTTCTAGGACCATCAAGTCCAACCGTCATCCCAACATCTCCCTAACCACCAGATCATAGCTTCAAGTGCTACATCTACTCATTTTTTAAACCCCTCCAGGGGTGGTGACTCCACCCCCTCCCTGGGCAGCCTGTTCCAGTGCCCAACCACTCTCTCAGTGAAGAATTTCTTCCCAATGTCCACACTAAACCTCCCCTAACGCAACTTGAGGACATTTTTTCTCATTTTATCATTAGTAATTTGGGAGAAGAGACCAACACCAGCCTCACTATGACCTCCTTTTAGGTAGCTGTAGAGAGCAGTAAGGTCTCCTCTCAGTCTCCTCTTCCCTAAACAACCCCAGCTCCTTGCTAAGGCACTCACAAGTCACTATGAGCTGCCAAAGTGGTCTCTTGCTGTTGTTGTCACTTCCTCCAGACCTGAACTGTCCAACAGTATAGGAGAAAATATTACTTAATATATTACTCTTAAATGTTACTTAAAATATTACTTAGAGGGTGTAACTAACTGAACTAATACTCAACTGCCATGTGACAGCAAAGCTACATGTAATTTAAACACGGTCACCACATTTCTTGATGTCTACTTGTTGGAGAAGTACTTGCCTTGAAATACATTTCCAACAAAAATGACTAATCCTATTGGATTTAGTTGATGAAAGTCATTACTTTTATCTAAGAAAAACTGAATTTTTACTTTTGACTCTTCTTTACATTGTGTGTTTCTGGTTTCTCTTCATTCTGCTGTCACCAAACCCACTTATTTATATATTGTGAACTTGTTGACTTATGGGGAAAAAAAAAAAGAATGCCTATATTGCTTCTCCCCTTGACTTTATCCATTTTTATTCTTCCAGGTCCTCCTCCTGAATTAGTTTTGCATGTTGCTCCCCTATTTGTTTTTCACAAGAGGAGGAGTTTGAAGTCTAGTCACAGATTTCACTTTGGAAAGTCTTAAACATGCGCTGGAGGTTAATGGACCTACGATTTATTGGTGTTCCCCCACTGTGAAGATGTCACCTCCTTTCCCAAGTGAATGAGCACTGATTGCACATCAGATAGGACCTGAGTTTGCTGAGCACGCTGCATGACTTGGCAGATGGAGATAATCAGGTAAGAAATTTAGAAATAAAGTTATTAGGTAGGTACATTTAATTCAGGCACTTTATAAAGTAACTCCTGTTTTTATGACCGCGATAGAAAACGCTGGCTGATTTCAAAAGCTGTCTGGACACCATCCTGGGCAAGTGGCTCTAGGTGGCCTCACCTGAGCAGGTGGAGTTGGATAAGGCAGCCTCTGGAGGTCCCTTCCCACCTCAACCATTCTGTGCTTCTGTGAAAATCGATAAATATTCCACAGTTTTGCTGTAACGTTCAGCCACAAAAGACCCTTTCACTACTCTTTTCTTTTAATTTCAGTCTCTCACTCAACCTTTCACACATACCCATTGTTTGAAACACACCACAATTATTTGGTGATATTTTGTTGCAACGGACATTTAACGTTGGTGGTTCTACGGGAGCCTCTGGGCATTTCCGCTTTGGCAGTCACAGTTAATAATTTTACTTTATGAATTATTAGAGAGCAGCCAATAACTTTGTTTTAAATGCTACATCTTAGGTAACTGGGACATGTTCCACCTTGGACTGCGTCAGAATAATTTTTTCTATTGTGCTCATATATCTACTACAAATAATGTATCCTTCGTAGGTGGCTGCCCTTTTTTCTCATTAATGTTTTCGAGTCTTGACTTCACTACGTCATTACTTAACTACATTCTTACTGCATATACAGCAGTGCAGAAAGTACATGGCTGATGAACTTACGTCATACCAGTTTTAATTATGGAAACTTATAATCCCCCCAAAAAACTTAGAACAAACTCTGTTTCAATGTACTTACTCGACTGTTGGCTACAAAGGGAAGTAATTTTTGTGGCTACTACTGTAAAAAAAGAGAGTAATTTTCTACCAATGTAAATGTTTCAGTAGTATTGCTTTGTGACAGGATACATGTCAGTCCACTGCTGTGGTCTTCACAGGCTTTGGTGGTTGTTGGCCAACACCTTGATGCACGTATGAGCTGTATGTAGACAGACGGTGAAATCACATGGCCGATGGCAGAATTGCCCTTGGCTTCCATGTGATAAGGACTTCACATGATGAAGCCTCGAAGAAACTCGAGTTCATAGAATCATAGAATGTATAGGGTTGGAAGGGATCTCCAAAGGTCCAAACCCCCCCTACAATAAGCAGGGACATCTCTACCTAGGGCAGGTTGCTCAGAGCCTCATCCATCCTGGTCTTGAATGTCTCCAGGGATGGGGCTTCCACCACCTCTCTGGGCAACTTATTCCAGTGATCAGATTAGAGATTAGACCCTCAGATTAGAGAACCTTTTCCTCATGTCCAACCCAAATCTGCCCTTTTCTAGCTTAAAGCCATCACCCCTTGTCGTAGCACTACAGACCCTTGTGCACAGACCCTCCCCTGCTTTCTTATAGGCCTCTTTCAGGTACTGGAAGGTCACTATGAGGTCCCACCAGAGACTCCTCTTCTCCAGGCTGAACAACCCCAACTCTCTCAGCCTGTCTTCATAGGAGAGGTGCTTCAGTTGCAGTAATTAGTCTGTGAACCCTTTGGAAATGGCCTGAGCAAATCCAGGACAACCTTGTGGGGAAGACCAGAAGCTGTCCCAGGAAGCTGGCAGGGATGGCAGGGAGCAGGTCCTGGGTGAAGATGGGCTTCAGCATGGCCCCATGCGCATCCTGCCATGACCTGCCATGGAGAGCCACCCATGCTGCTGAGGTTGTCTTGGTCCTCGTGGTGTGGTTGTTCCCTACCGGCACATGGGATCAATCCTGTTTCTGTCTGATGTTCATTAGAAACCATCCGCCATCAGGGTAGGAGTAAGAACTGTATTCGCTGCTCGATGTGTGGCTGTCTAGTAGACACAGCTCAACGGACTGACTTAGAGAGGTGTACCTTTCACCAGACTGCAGTGCCTGCCAGCTCCGCGGTCGTGCTACCACCACACTCCCTGACACCATCACCAGAGTCGTTCTGGAGAACGCGCACCACATCTCCCATGGAACCTCGCCATGGCTGCCAGGCCTGGCAGAGGAGCCTCGGGGTGCAGAGGTGTGAGCCACGCCTGCAGGAGCCAGGCGGGGCCTGCCCCAATGGCAAGCCTGGCTGCCAGCTCTCGTCTTTCCCTATTGGCTGCTGGGGTGGGCGGGGCCTCCAGCCCAGCTGTAGGAAATGAGGCTTTGCTCAAGGATTGTGCAAATCAGGAGAGCCCTGCTGGTTGGTCACGTGATGACCTCATGCGATGAGACGTCACCAGGCACCGCCCACTCCGTTCACGTCATTCACCCAGCTCTCGCGAGAGGCCCCAGCGGCGCCCCTCGCAGGGCGCAGCGGGAGGGGCAGGTGGCGGGGGGCGCAGGTGAGACCCGCGGCCCTTGGCCCCCCCCCCACCTTATGCCCCGCCCCTAACCGCGCCCAGCGCCTCCGGGGAGCCAATGGGAGCATTGGATCACGTCTCTTCCCATTGGCTGTCTGCCTGGCATGCAAATGAGACCTGACGTCACTTCCTGGGATAAATCGAGCGCCATTTTCTCTTTCTGGCTCTGGATGAGGAGCGGGCGGAGGCCGAAGGGCGGGTGTGGGGCGGCAGGCGCTGCGTACAGGGGTTGAGCCGAGGCCGGTCTCGAGTTCCAGCGATGCCGCTGCCGGTGCCGCCACCGCGGGGCGCGGAGTGAGCGCGGCAGCAGACGCGGAGGAGGAGGAGGCGCGGGGCGGGGCGGCGGGCGCGGCGCGGGAAGGGCGCGGCGGCCGGGGCGGCCGCGGCGGGGTCAGCGTTGCGAGGAGCGGGAGGCGGAGGCTGCGGCGCGGGCCCGCGACCCGGCAGGCGGCGGCGGCGGCAGCGGCAGGAGCGGCGGCGAGGTGACGGAGCGGCGGCGGGCTCCCCCTGCAGCCCGGCCGGGTAGGTGCAGTGGGGCGAGCCGGCGGCACCTGCAGGCGGCGTCCGCAGGCGGCCCATGCCAGGGGGCGCGGGAAGGCGGGGTCGAGGGTGCTCTCCAGGGCGTTCTCCGCGGGCCGAAGCGTTGTGCCCGCAGCGGCTCGGCTGCGCTCGGATCGCCCTGGTGGGGTGCTGGGAGCACCCTCGGCCTCGCCGGGGGGTTCCTCTAAGTGCAGGCGGGGAGGGCGGGTATGCTGAGCGTTGCCGCGGGCAGGCGTGGGGCTGGGTCGCTGCCGGGAGGTGTTGCCCCATCGCGCTAGTGGAGTTTGCCCGGGAAGCAGCTGGAGGTGCCGGAGCCGTTTATGCTGATGCTCCCGCGGTAGCTGGACCACTACTGGCGTCTTCGGCTGGAGGCGGCTCGGGTCAGGCCCGCGGGGTCCCGGTGGTGTCAGATCCCCTGTGGCTCTCGGGGCTGCCGTGCAGGCCGGTGCTCGCCGCACTCGGAAGACCTGGCGGGGGTAACGGGGCGGCGGGGTCCGTTCCTGCCGGCAGGGCTGTACCCGCCGGTGCCCCGCGGAGCGCTCCCGCCGGGGCTGCCCCGGGCTCACCCTGAGCGGCAGCCGCCGCCTCTCCCCGCGGGTACGCGTGGGGATACCCCGCTTTGCCCGCGCGAGCGGGGCGGGGCCTCCCCATTTGCCCAGAAAGTATAAATTAGTCTAATGAGGCGTTTTAACCCAGGGCAGACTGGCTGCTTTACAACTAGACAGCTACTTAGGACCATTTATTTGTTTTATTCTTTTCCTCATTTCTGTCAATACTTAAGCGACAAGCTATAGAGGGGACTAACTTTGTTGTCTTAAAAGTCGTAATTATTTCCAGACAACACGGCTGTTTGAAGCAGTTTATGGAAAACTGACGTGCATGGGAATAGTACCCACGCCAAATCAGAATTAAAATGTCAATGGGATGCGGAATTGCATTAAATACTCTTGTGGTGCTTCAGCAATGCATAAATTTAAGAAAAAAAAAAAAAGTTTATGAATAGTGTAAATGAACATAACCCCTACAATGGAAATCCTTAAACCCATTGGAATATGCTTGCCTTGTGCTGGAGAGAAAGTGCCGGGGAGTTATTTTAGCCCTGCTTTGTAAATGAAATAGGTGTTTGACTTTTGCTGCAGTAGTTCATAGTTCTGTACTGACAAAATTATGAGTAACTCCCTTTCAACTGATAAATGCTTCAGTTTGACAGGTAAACCATGGTGGGGGGTGTGTGTGTGATTGTTTTCCTATTGTCAGAAATAGGTGTTTGAACTCTGAAAGCTGTAAAGAGTTAAAATGAAATACTTACAAAGCCTTGCTCTTGGGTTCTTCAATCCTGTCTCTCTTCCAGAAGACCTACTGCTCTTTTTAATGGAAGTCTTAGTTTAGTTTTGAACAAGGGAATTTCTTTAGAGTGATATTTGGACAAACTGTATATAGTAAACATGCTCTATGATGAGCTGTATTAAGACCTGTAATTCTAATAGTTGATTTCATGAAAGCTTTGTAAAAAGACCCAACAACTTCCCAGGTTTATAGCAAATTTTCAGACAAAGGCAATTTTCTAACACTTTCTGTTATACCACCGAGAATGCCTTGATTTGGGTTCAGCCTTGTTGAATGCTGGTAGAGCTGGCTTACATTTTACCACTTCAATCCTTCTACTGAAACCTGTAGGACAGCCTTCTTTCCATCAGTTCTGTCCCCTTGCTGGATTGTTCAGGTTGTGGGTTACCGGTGATGTGGACTGTACTGTGCATTTGTGCTCAATTTCTTTGAGGCTGACGAGCACTGTACAAATGCATTGGAACTTCCTGGACTCATCTGCTCACATCTGCCTGGGGCTGGCGAGTCCTGTGGGATTTGGGTAGGCTCCACGTAGATGCTCAAGTCATCTAGAATGACTTTGGGTCCTGCTGCGGTCAGTTGCTGGCTAATGCTGGTCCCCAGGGGAGTCAAGCTCTGTCTGAGCCCCAGTGCTCTAGGAAGACTCCGTGAGTTTGAAGGCTCCCTTCTAACTGGTCTTGGATAACAGAGACTTGATCATGCATTAATGGAGCATCACAACTGTTATTTAAACCACAGCAGCAAAAAGTTAGTGATCTAAATTTGGTTTGATTGGACTTTCAAGGTAAAATGCAGGATGATGCAGCGTATCTTTAACTATGTAGTCACATACAGTAATGGTTTGTACTGTGTTAGCAACTACTGAATGATGGCCATCTTTGTGTGGGATTAGTGACAGTTGTAACAGGCCAAGAAAAGAGCAGAGTTACTGTGATTATAAGAAATCTGTCATTTAGAGAGAGCAGCCCTGTGGTAGAGGATTTGGAGGTACTGGTGGGTGAAAAGCTGGACAGAACCCAGCAGCACGTGCTCACAGCCCAGGAGGCCAACCATACCCTGGGATGCATCAAAAGAAGTGTCAGCAGGTTGAGGGGTGACTGCCCCTCTACTCTGCTCTGGTGAGAACCCCACCTGGAGTACCACGTCCAGCTCTGGAGTTCTTGGCCCTGTTGAGGTGGGTCTAGAGGGGGCCACAAAAATGATCAGAGGGATGGAGCACCTCTGCTCTGAAGAAAGGCTGAGAGAGTTGGGGCTGAGAATACTCCAGGGAGACTTTATTGTGGACTTTCAGTATTTAAAAGGAACCTATAAGAAAGATGGGGAGAGTCTTTTTATCAGGGCTTGTTGTGATAGGACAAGGGGCAATGGTTTTAAACTAAAAGAAGGTAGACTCAGACTAGATAGGAGGAAGAAATTTCTTATGATGATGGTGTTGGTAACCCAAGTTGCCCAGAGAGGTGGTCGATGCCCCATCTCTTAAAACATTCCAGGTTGGTCAGGGCTCTGAGCACCCTGCTCTAGTTGCGGATGTCCCTGCTCCCTGCAGAGCGGGTTGAACGAGATGACTTTTAAAGGTCCTTTCCAACCCAAAGCCATTCTATGATTTTCTAATTCAAGATACCTAAAGGTTTCTGATGTAGTTGCACAGGAAAGGATTTGTTTGATTTTAAACCTGAGATTTTTATCACATTGCACTTAGAAATTGGAATTTAAGTATCATTATGTTGTTTACCAGAACTACTCTTAGTAAGTTTTATGAATGGGGTTTTTTTCTGTAGTCAGTTGAATTTTAATTTAAAACAAATGAATTAATGAACAAGAATAGTATGTATTCTAATCAACTGACTTTTCCTTTCTAAGAATGAAATCTTTCAAAGCTATTAGGACACCTGGAGGTGTTGAGAGGAAGCTATATCCATTCCTTGACTCCTCCTCCAAAGGCTTTGCTGGTGCCAATGGACTGTGCTGTCCTTGCTCCTCTCCTTGCTGTCGGTGGCAATGGCGCTTTCTTGTTCGGATTCTGAGAGTTAGTAGATCCCATGCTCTCATTTTCAGGAGTGAAGCTGTTACTGTTGTTGTCTCAACTAATACGCAATTATCAAATTCTAATGGGGTTAGAAAAATGAAAATAAGTAATTATTTACTGGTGGTTGTTAGGTCTCATAACTGCCGAAATACAAGGTGGTAAATAAACCTTTAAAAATATTTACCACCCAAATATTCCAAAACCTGAAAGTCTTTATAAAAATCTCTTCCCTAGTTACTAATGACAGTTTACTAGGTAAAAAGGTATAAAAACTAAGAGTGGTTGACTTTCCAAAGTTAATAATATGAAAGGACAAAATTCCCCAAGCCTTGCAAGAGACTAGTAAAGGCCAGATTCTGAGGAAGATGTCTGGAGATCTGCCTTGTGTGTGTCTGAAAAGGGGCTTACACTGCAGCCTTTTTCTCTGCATCTTCTAAGGGGCTTTCTCTACCTGCCTACAAGTCTCTAGGAATGCTTGACCGAGTTTACTGTTGGGTTTTGCTGGATATATTTGCATGCGTGTGAAAGGCACGTGTGTGCATCTTTTTGCTCCAGCTCCATCCATGCCAGCTTCATATTTAATTTGATGTATAGGAACATGGACTAAAAAGGTCCTGATTTATGTAAGGAAAAAACTTCTCACTCAACACAGTCCATCACTGGATGAGGTTGCCCAGAGAGGCTGTCAGGCCTCTCTCTCTCTCTCGGCTTTCAGGACCTGACTGGCCAAGATGTAGGGTGCCCTGGTTGCAATTCATTGTTGAGTCTGCCTTGATTAGGAGGCTGGGCTGGGTGTCCTCTTAAGGTGCCTTCTGAGGTGAATGAGTATTGTTCTAAGAAGCAGACTAAAAGGAATGCAAATAGGAACTTCCTATTTTGCGGTGACTCCTCACTTTGAAGAGGTCAAATGTTAATATTTTTACCTTTTTTTTTTTTTTTTTTTTATGTGGAGAAATTCTAGTCAAGTGTAGTTACTTGGCAAATCACTAGTTTGTGTCTTGGACCAGACTCGTACCTTGTTGCTTGGGATTAAAATACTACAGTACTGCAGCAAAAATTGCATTTTGATTTTTGTTGAAAAGCTGAATTAGTTGGGTGTTGCAAGATTACAAAGGTTAGAAATGAAGGGAACTAGCGTTGTGTAGAACTCCAGTTTGTTGCCCTGTCAAGGTGTAATCTAACTGAACAGTAAATGTAGGAGAGATTGATGCCTGAGCAAGGGCTGAATGACCTTTTCAGAGCTGAGTTTGGGACACCAGCTGCTACAATGATTGTTATTTTGCTATTAACTTGCCTTGGTTCCCTTTATGGAAAGGGTGCTGTCTGAAAAGTCAATGGATTATCAGTTTTCTGGAAGCTACGCTTAAAGGTACCTTAAGATAAATCTGTCTTCTAGGTGGCCAGTGCAGGAAAGGATCAAGACCCTTGGGCTAGTGTAACTCAGGTTTAGTTTTACTGTAGTGCTTTCATGTTGAATTTGGTGGTTATGAATGAGATGCGTACCAACAAAAGATTGACTGTAGTTATGCATGGAAACAAAGTGCAAGGTGAGGCTTGAAGAATGTCCAAAATACAAGAGAAGTAAATTAGTAGTAAGAATGTGTGGCTAATAAACTGTATAATAACCAGGGAATTACACTGAAGGCTTGAAGGAATAAGCTTAGAAGGTTGAAATTTTGTGACCTTTATGATGGGGCATCATTGCTGGTCTAATGGATACAGAGAATGTTACATGAGTCTTGCTCCCCAGCAGTTTATTTAAAGACCAACTGAATAACCTTACACATGATGCAGAAATAGAAGTCTTTTTGGATTGAAGACAAGCTACTTGAAAAGTGTAAAATAAGTAATTTGTATGTATGTATTCAAGTTGGGTTTGGGTTGTTTGGTTTTGTGTGGTTGGTTTTGTTTTTAATGACTTCCATTTCAGAAAGATGACTGGTTAAGAAAACTCTTGAGATACATGGTTGTCACCTACTATGCCACCTTTGTAGACTAAATGTTTCTTTTTTGTGAGCTAGACATGCCTCAAGAAATGTCTGCTTCTTCTGCTTCTGCAGTAACATCAGTGTATCAGTTGAAGGACTGAGATGGAGGAACTGTTTCCAGTGGAGCCTAATGTGTTGAACCAAGTCTCCTGGCTGATCTGAGCATGGTGACATCCTCTCAGCTCAGTTGTTACCTGCAGTGGACCGTGGGGTTGGTGCACGTAACCTGCTATCATAGAGGGACTGATCATAAAGCTTTAACTAGAGACTATACAAATTCCTGGTTGACTTAATTTTAAAAAGAGGATTTTATGTCTTAGTTTTACTCCTTGGATTTTGATAGAATGCCAGATTAATTACTCTGATTTATTCCATTCTATATAGGTTCCTGTTCCACACCCACCCCAATGGTATCAGAATGTCTTCCAGACTTCTTACTGATAAAAAATATTAGAGAACAAGAATAGCATCTGTCAAATGGGGCTCCCTCTCCATTTCTCTCTACACACCTTTCCTTTGGGGGGAGAAGAAGAGAAGAATAGCATGTGAGTTGCTTGAATTTTAATTTAAAAAAACTTCAATTGTATGTTCTGTACATAAAGTAAGGCTTGAAGTGGTCTTTTTATCTTCTTAAGTGCTTTACTTTTGGTGAGGCTTAGCTCTTGTAGCTTCTGTCTTATGTGTGAGGGGTTTTTGCAACTGTTTACAGGAAAGGCTTCCGTTCAAGGCAAAGGTTTCATTGTGACAGTGTGTGGAATAAAGACTGGGGGTGATTGTAAAAATCAAAAATCACCCTAAGGCTGCAGCATCCTTCACACAGAAGGAAAGGTGCAACAGCAGAGAAACTTTCAGGGCTAGTGTGCAACTGGTATGCCAGGAATCCATTTCACAACAGTTCCCTAGGCAACACTGCTTGCAAGTAGTGCGGGGGATAGAGTGGAGTGAAGACTCCATGGCCTGGCCCTGCGAAGTTACAACAGAACTGGGAGCTTGATGGTCCTACAGAACTGATAAGCTGCCTGTTTGTGACCCTGGGCCAACAGTCTGTCGGTTTTTGACAAAGTACTGTCCTTTGTGTGAACTTTGCTCATTATAATGTCATTATAATGCCAAAACACACCTCCAGCCCAAAGGCCACCTGCCTCCAAGCTGCGACCACCCCTCACTGAGCTTGTGCAGTGAATTTTCTTTGGCTACATCTTTAAATGTGAAGTGAGATAAATTTACACCAATCATAATAAAGGTATTTATGATTAGAGTCACTCAAGATCCACCTTGAAGGTAAAAATGATTACAAAAATGGCTTAAATAAGGAGGGATGTTAGGGAAGACATCATCATGGACGAGCCAGAGAGGACATCATCTCTGACTCCTGGGATCAGTTGATGGGCTGATCCTCACTTGCCCCCCTTAGGGATGCCTTTGGGTAAGATCTGGAATTTAAAACTGAGAAGCTTCTTGAGCTGCTCATTTGTATACTGTATGTATGCTTTGCAGACAGTGTATTTGTCACCAGCAATCCATAAGAACTTGCGTGTCTGTTGCTCTCCATAAACTGCACCTTTTCCTGCTGCTGGTCACAGTAGTTCTCTCCCTGGGCGCAGTCAGATCTTTGCTGGCTGTGTGGTACCCTGGAGCGTGACCAGGCAGGGAGTGCAGGAGGGCTATTAGTGAATCCAGAGCCGTGTTAGTTCAGATGCACTGAACACAACTGGACTGATAGTGCCAAACTGGACACCGCTCAGAATCTAAGCCTAGCCACCCTCAGCCCCTCTGATAGCTGAGGACCAGCTGGAACGCAAGGGGGTTTATTTTCTGCCAGATTATTTTACCCTTTTCATGTGACACAGGGATCTTGCCTTTTTTGTTTTGTTTTGTTTTGGGGTTTTTTTGAGTATAGCTTTTCATGACATCCAAGACCATCAAGGCTGGAATGCTGTTTGCGGGTTTTCTTTCTTTTTCTTACTGTTAGAACTTGTCCTGGGTGGATGAATTGTTTAGCAAATAAGGACTAAGATCTTCTAAACTCTCTTGGGTCCTCTGCCAGCTGTTTAAGAACAGAGAAGTACCTGTGAAGCTCCCAATGACCTCTTTCAGTGCAGGATAGTTTTCTTGCTTTCTGTGCCCATTCAAATTTCTTGACTCGTCCCTGATAATCAAAGACGTGTACTTCTGAAGCTAGGCCCATGGGGATAGCTTACAACCTGTAAGCAACTGGTGTGTCCACAGCCCAGCCACATGGGGAGTGATAAAAGCCTAGCTGTAGGGGAAGTGCTAGACCCTTCCTGGTGGTATAATCTAGACAGATGGGCAACCACACTGCACAGCTTTTCAGATAGGTGACCTGATGAAGAGGGTCCCGATGGGAAGCCAGCCGAGTACCAACAATCACACCAGTCTGGCTACGTGTCGAACTCTGTTCTGACTGTGTCACTTGCTTACACAGTGCTACAGTCTGATTACATGTGTATCAACTACTTTCACTGGCGTTTGGCTACAAGCATACAAATCAAGCTCTAGGTTCATTGGTTATCTGCATTTTGGGTACATATTCTTTATACATCCCCGTTGCAGTTGGAGTACTTGCTGTTCTTGTTCTGCTTTTTTGCTTTGCTCAAGGTCGACTTCCTTTTGTGCCCCTCAAGGTGACTTCAAGGAGACTCAGTACTTATGCTAATTGATGCCTAGCCAGACCTAAAATGGGGTTGTCCAATCCCTCAAAAGCCACCATATGTCCTTGTTCCCCAAGGAATTCCTCTACAACCTGCAGCAGATAATCTGTCTGTAATCTTACTTGGGTCATACCCCTCTGTATGCTGGGCACCAGCTATCACAGCTTGCTGGAGGGAGCAAGGTAGGGTATAAATCCAAATGCTGGAGTAGGGAAGGTGATAGAGCTGTAGACACTTCTTCAGAGGAGATCTAAAAGCATATGGATATTAAAACAAATTGTCCCATTTCGTAATATTTATCTATCAAATCTATATATTTATTACATTTCGACCGCATTAATATTGTAGTAGCCTGTTTTGTGCACGGTCCGTGTGAACTTGCAGCAGCAGAAACTTCTGCAGGAAGTGTTGATTTTATCAGCAGTTGTATTGTAAGCACCTACATGTGACAAAAAACCAAATTATCAAAGAGGATCCTCATCTTGACACTTAACATTCAAGGTGAAAGATGTTGAATTCCTTCCTTCCTAAATGAGATAATGGTAATTTTCTGAATAGAGATTAGTAAAATTCTGCTGTTCGTGTTCTCTTACCAAAAAAAAAAAAAAAAAAAAAAAAAACCCACAAAAAAAACCCACAGCACCCCCCCCCAAAAAAGAAGATAAAAAAA
>JANIJG010017230.1:0-29113 GCA_024611175.1 Megaceryle torquata
CGGCCCCCGCCCGCGGGGACCCTCCCTCCCGCCTCCCCGTCCGCCCTCCCCTCCCCGCCCCCGCACACCGCCAGAGCCGCCCGGGGAAGCGAAGGAGAAGGAGTGTCTCCCTAGAGCCCCCCGCCGAATCCCGGCCACGACGGCGCGGCGGTCCCCGGCCCGGCCCAGCCCGGCCCGGCGATGCTGAGGGTGAAGGAGGAGGAAGGGCGGCCGCTGGCGGAATAGTGGTGCGGCGGGAGCGGGGCGAGGCACCTGCCCTGGCCGGGCTGCCGCAGGGCACCGGGGGGCGCTCCGCCCCACCCCGCCGGTAGCTCCCCGCGACCGCAGGAGGCAGCGCCTCCTTTCCCGGCCGCCGCCGCCCGTCCGGCCCGCGGAGGAGCGCGGACGGGCGAAGGGGCAGCCCCGTCGCCCCCCGCGGCCATGCGCTGAGCGTCGCCGCGCCCGTCCATGGGGTGGCGCTGAGACGCGGCGCGGCGGGAGGGCGCCGGGGGCAGGATGAAGTCCCTGCTCTTCAGCCGCTTCCTCCTGCTGCTGCCCTGGGTGCTCATCGTCATCATCGTGCTGGACATCGACAGCAGCCGGGCGCCGCTGCCCGCTCTGGTCTCCCGCGGCGGGGGCGGCGGTAGCGGGGGCGCAGGTAGTGGGGGTGCCCGGGCGGCGCGGGCGCCCCCCCAGCGGCGGCCCGAGGCGGCGCTGCCCACCATCTATGCCATCACGCCCACGTACAGCCGCCCGGTGCAGAAGGCCGAGCTCACCCGCCTGGCCAACACCTTCCGGCAGGTGGCGCGGCTCCACTGGATCCTGGTGGAGGACGCGGCAGCGCGCAGCGAGCTGGTGAGCCGCTTCGTGGCGGGCGCCGGCCTGCCCTGCACTCACCTCCACGTCCCCACGCCGCGCCGATACAAGCGGCCGGGGCTGCCCCGCGCCACCGAGCAACGTAACGCCGGTCTGGCCTGGCTGCGGCAGCGGCACCAGCACCTGCCGCCCGCCCAGCCCGGGGTGCTCTTCTTCGCTGACGACGACAACACCTACAGTCTGGAGCTCTTCCAGGAGGTGCGTGAGGGGAGAGGGTGGTGGGGGGGAGGTCGGGCGGCCGCGATGCTACACCGCCGGCCTCCCCTCAGGCACCTGCCGGTTCCCGCCTCTTCTCGCCCCCTCGGGTGCCCGCCGCTTGCCCGTCCCGTCCCGTCCCGCCCCGTCCCGTCCCGCCTCGCCTCGCCTCGCAGGGCTGTGCCCCGTCCCCGCTTTGCGGCGCGCTGGGTGCTCCTCACCCAAAAGCCGGGCACGGGTGAGTTGAGCCCGCTCCCCGGCGCGGGCTCTTTGCTACCCCCCGCCCCTCACCCGGGCTCCCTCCCCAGCGCTGCCTGGGTCGGACCACCCGTCTCTTAAGTTTTTCGTCCCTGTCCCCTCCGCGCTTCCCCTCAACTTTTCATTGCTGTTCTCTCGCTTTTCTGCCGAGCGAGGCACGTTTAGGGTTTATATGAGGGGATCCCATGTTTTTGTTAAAACAGATGAAAAGCGCTCTCTGATATCTGTTTTGTTTCAGGCTGCGTCCCTCTCCCTGTACAGCAAACTCGCATCAAGAGTCGCCATCCTTCACAATTTTTTCTTGGTGTGAATGAATTAATCCACAGCCGGCTCCTTCATGTGGAGTTGCCCGGTCTTTTTGAAGCCTTTCGCTCTTAAAAGCAGCAAATCGTCTGTGTGATGACTAAACACCCTTTCAGGAGTCTCTTTTAGGAAGGGAACAGTTTTTGTCTTTATTGCAGCCCCTTGGTGAAGGGCTTTGCTCCTTTTCGGTGGGATTTGGCAAGCGATGGAGGGGAGAGGGTATCCAGCTTTCTTTCTGGGTTCTCCCTGGCAGGAAGGAGGAGTATTTAGCAAGTTGACATAAAACAGCAGAAGAAAGATCATGTGCATCTTCTGTGACAGCAGGAAGAGCAATTTGGCAGGGAAACGAGAGACGGTAATGGAAAAGTAGATTGGCAGCAGATAGGGAGCGTAGAGGACTTCAGACAAACTGCGGTCCGTGCCTTCTGCTGGTGGGCAGTATGTATTTAGTGGTGCGCACCCGCGTTCCGCGGTTTGGCAGCGTTGTGTTTCCTCAGTCGCTTTGCAGTCGGTAGGTTAAAATAAACACGATAGGCAGAAATGTGAAGCACGTGAAATTCCCTAGAGCAAGTTATTTTAGAAATACTTAATGTTGGTTTGTGTTTGGTTTCATAATGCATCCCTTCCATTTCCAGCACGTGGGGAGATGCGGGTCCTGGTTCGGCAGGGATGCCCTAATTCTGCTTTCAGCACTGAAGCTGCTAATTTGAAGACGTTTGCCTGGAGGAGAAACCTTTGTTGTAATTGATTTTCTTAGAATCTTATGGCTGTGCTTTACGCATTATAATGCAGAGTAATTCCACCTACCGATCCTTGATGTGGTGGGAGTGTCTAACTCTGCTTGGGGACAGAAAGCTAATCTGATTCAATCTCGGGGAGTCTGTAAATTGATAGAGAAAATACGCTTCACCACAATGAGTAGTGTGGGACAAAAGGTGTTTAGAGAAGAATCTCTTTGGTTTTTGAGTACAAACGTTAGGGACAAGGAGGAGTATTGGCAGGCGTACTACTTGAGTGGCCCACGGCCACTGAAAGGGGGTCAGGTCAGGTTTATTTTATCATTTCCTGCTTTATTCTTCTAAGTGCTGTGAACGCTGAAACAAAAAGGTACAAATTGCCTCTCTGATCAGCTAGGAAATGCAGGAAAGCAAGGGAAAAAATGTGTCTGAAGGGTTAAAGATGACAATTGCAAGCACAAAAAGCAATCCGTGTTTCCCTTTGATAAAGAAGAAAAGGTAACCTCGGGCATGCAGCTCCTCAGTTCTAAGGTTTTCACCAGCATACAGCTGCTGGGAAAGAAGAGGCATTCTGGATCCTGTGTTCGCAGGTGAACACATGTGCATGAATGAGTTTTCCCTGTGAAATGTGGTGGCTGGAAACTCTGTTACATGAACAGAGAAGGAGCTTTTGCTTCAGTTACCACTGCAAGTTCCCATGACAATTTTTTGGTGTCGCTACCAAGCTGTATGCAAGGTCTCTGGGGAGCTGTTGGTAGTAACATGGGGAATGCCTTGTCGACCTGGCAAAGTCAATGGAAGTCCCTTGGCAGGCTTTGCCAACAGGATGTGGCTCTATGATAAGTGGGAGGTGGCATTTGGAGAAAGCCTTCAAGGCACTGCTTGAGGCTCGTTGTTTGTTGTTTTTATTGTTTAGTTTGTTTGGTTGTTTTGGTTTGGGTTTTTTTTGTTAATAAAGCAACTTTTCTGGCTTGACAGCTGCATATTAAATCCCAATCTCTCCTTCAGGAATTGGTTGATTTATGAGAGTAAACCATGCTCGTCTTCTTCAAGCTTGAAGAGAACAACATTACAACATATTGCATGCAGATGAAATCTGGTAGTAATTCATGTCATGAAAGTGGCGGTAACGATACCTGAGAGGTATTTTTTTTTTTTCAGTTTGTTACCCTGCCAGGAACAATTCTCCAGACCTGCAGCCATGTAATCTCAAAGGAGATCTCATAAACTGTAGTCTGCTCACTGGGGAGGGTAGTATAAATATAAGGGGTCGAGACAGGAGCTCTGAATTCTGGTCCTAGTGCTGTCCTGTGCTGTCTGGGTGACCTTCAACATGTTACTGATGTAGGCCCTGGGACATGTGGGTCCCAAACTGCCAGCAGCGCTTTGCTAGCATCTGCCTGCAAGCAGTTCTGTACGTTTGCTGCCTGTCTTCTTTGTAATGGCTTTCTGAGTCAAAGTTGTTTTCCTTAACAGCAGTGAGTGCTTGGAGGAGTGGGAGCCAAGGCTAGTTAGGGCTGTAAAACCAACATGAGAGAAGTGCCATCATTGGAGGCACGTTTTGCTCAGAGGTTGAAACAGCAGAACTGTGGAGTGGAAGGCATGCCAGGGAATGGCATGTTAGTGAAGGATTATGTTTAAGGCAGCTTCTTTGCCGTGGGTTTCCCTAGTGCCCTGACAGAAGACATAGTCTTTTTAATAAAGCAAAATCAGCAAAGGCTTTAGTGTAAGTGGAGGTGTGTAAATGGTAAGGGCATGATCAGAAAAGAGCGTGCTTTGACATGAAATGCCATGGGATACTTCTGAGAGCTTTTGATGAGGAAATTCTAATCTGTCTAAAGTACTTCTGTCTGGTACTTCATAGAAATAAGTACCTTACATTTGAGTGAGCTGGGCCCAGTAGACCTGGGCAAATGTGTTACATGGAAATTGGGGGGGAAAAAAACCCAACCCAGATTACAGTAGTGTTTTGCTGGAAAATGTCACCATCTGTAGTAAATCTGGAAGCCTCTGGTGCTGTTTATAATTGTCTTTTTTTCCTAAGATGTACGATGGCATGAGGGTATATAGCTTAGTTTTTGACTAGCAGAACTATGTCCTCAAAGTCAAACTGAGAGGCAGAGTCTGAGCAGGTTTAGTTGTTGTTTCTAGGAGAAGGTGGAGAGCCTGGTTGGTCTTTCTGCTGCTACAGTGTAGTCATTGGCTCAGCTGAGCACTTTGTTAGGAGAGGCTCACCTTCCTTGGAAAGGCTTCAGGAAAAGGTCCAATTTGTTCCATGACTGTCAAATTCTTTAAAGCACTAAGTGGGGTTACAGCAGTGATGAAGAAATATTTCCAGGAGTGGAGGTATGGCCTTTAAGTTACTCCCAACTTTTTCTGCTTGAGAGTATGATGGTGGTCAGGTGAAAAAATCACAGGTTTACTTTAATGCTGGTGGTTTTGGCATATTATACTTCACCAATATATTATTTTGGGATACAGACTTTGAAAATAATTTACATTTTTTTTGCTCAGGTATGGTCTGTTCACCTGGAAGTGTGCATCTGCATGTCTCCATCAAAAACAACAGTCCTCTTTCTGCAAATATTTTTTTATCAGTTGAACATCAGTCTGCATTCATAACAAAGCCACTGAGAGGTCTGAAATCCCAACTACTGTATTTCATTTGCTTTATGGACGCTTCTACATGAATCATCAAAACTTCTATTTTTTACTACAGGCTGTTCTTTTTGGAGTGACTGTTATCATTTCTGTTGCATTTTTGCTTCATCTTATTCCTGAATGCAAGTTATTGTAATACTGTGATTGATGCCTAGCAACTGCCAATTTCATATTTTTAGGCTTCTAGAAAGAAAACCTTAGATAAAGCTGGCATTCCACTTTCACAGAGAGATTTTAAAAACAAGATTAGCCTAAGCACTGGAAACCGAAGACAGACATAGCCAAGCTCCACTTCCCTTAACTCTTCACATCATTCATGTGTTTCTACATCTCAGGCATTTTCTCTGCCCTTTCTGTGTTTCAAGTAGTTGGCCAAAGGCCACCTCTTCCTTCTTCCATGTATGGATATGTATGTGATTTGGAAGAATTAGTGTTGGAGGTCCACTCTGCTGTTGATTGTGCAGACACCCCTGAAACCTTGAAGGGTGATTGGTGAGCTGCTTCTTGATTACAAAGAACTGGAGTAAAGGTCTTTAAATGTTGTGAGAAAGTGATCTTGTTGCATTCAGAAATGAAGCGGATTTTAGAGATTCTTGTCTAGGTTATATCTGTCCCTTTGTATTTTGCTCAGATGCCTAAACTGAGATGTATGTACAATTAAAATACTTGTATCTAAAACTACAATGAGTCAGGGATCAGAATTCAATTTACTCTAGTTGTTGCCTGTAGAGAGAAGGATGTAGGAGGAGAGAGAGCCCAACCCCTTGGTAACTCAAGAGTCATGGAGCCATAGAGAAGGTAAGAACATAACTGGTGAAGAGTACAGTCAGCTGGATTGCTCCTCACAGGAGTAATTTAAACATCAAAATAAACAACAACAACAACAAAAAATCCCTAATATTTTGAAGTTATGCTATTGCTTATGTAGTGGCCTAAATTTCCCAGATAGGACCATCCTCAAATCAGCCAGATGGCAACAAAGATTCATGAGGAACGGAGGTAAATAGGAAACATTTTGTCTTGGTTAATGGAAGTGACCTTCTCTTGAAGGTTAGGGCTGTCGAGCTCTGGTAATTTTCATAGTGGCACCATTAGAGCACTGGGCAAGGTATGGCAAGTGATTGAGACTGAAAATATTTCTTTTATGCCCCTGCCCTTCAGTCTCCCAAAAGCCGTGTATGAAGGTAGCAGATATTCTAATGGCTTTTACAGTGTAGCCCCCCCAAATAAATCCTTGTTATTAAAAATAGAACAGAAATACTTGCAGGCATTGCGTGTCACACAGTCTTCAGTTTTCCTATGATCGTTTTTGTAAAAATTTTTTAAAAGGAACTGAAAAAAGATGTTACAGAAGAGGTGAATATTTACTGTTTATTCCAGCTTTGCCTAGGGAAGGGTTAGTGCTCCTCTGATAACTTCTACATGACTGTCCTAATCTTTATGCACTATATTAAGCTAACTTCTGTGTATTTTTAAATGGATATATTTATGCAAAAGATTTAAAAGTGCTATAAAAGAATATGTTTATATCTCTTGAAGATGGTTGGAAAAATCATATTTTTGTTACAGTCTTAAAAATAACATTCAGTAGTCCAGACAGACTTAAATATTAACTGGCAGTCATTAGTGATTTTCTTCATAATAAAAAAAAAGGATCTAAATATGAGTTAGCAGTATATTAAATACCTTCCTAGTATATAAATGATTTAAGACTACATGACAGATTTTATATGCACCCTGACATTCCCCTCCATGTAGACACATAATACCTATGCTAAAGAGGCTGGATTATAAAAGACTACTAGAGAAACAATGAAACCACTTGAAAGTAAGCGAGAACAGTCACACACACACACACACACACACGCATACACAAAAAGCTGTTTGAAACAGATTTCTCCAAGTGAGGGACTCTGGGTTACAAAGTATCCAGCACTTTCTGTCTCTGCACTTTGACAGCAGTCTTTTTCTTACCTGTGAAACTCTTAGTTACTATAAAATTAATTATGACTGCTAAGCAGCTTTTCAGAGGTACAGTGAACACAACCTAGAAGAATAACAGAAAGTAGGATGGGAAAAAGAATTAGTAAGTAGAAGGACCAAAAGGAAACATGAAGAGCAAATGTTTTGGAAGCTTCCCAATGCAGAGAATCTGTCTCCTAACTGCTTTAGTTAAATTTAGTACAGTTTTCTCCTGTAGGGAAACAATATTGACATTTGTGTCTAAGGATGCTGGTATAATTTAGAGGCATTAATCATTGTATCTGATACATAAAATGTTGCTTGAGAGACGGGGGAATTAATCTATCCTCCCTCAGCAATGTAGATTGGGTATGAATCAGCAGAGGAGGTTTAAGGCAGATGTTTGGAAAAAAGGCTTTCCAAGAGTGAGGATGCTGAAGCACTAAATCAGATCCCCTGTGAGGGTTGCAGAGCAGGCTAGATCAATGATTGACATTTTGTTTTGATTTGTACACCCTTTCTACACGTTTTCCCAGGGAGACATACCTACCCTTTACAGTCAAGTTTACTAACAATAAACTTGTTTTCTGAAGTTACTATCCCCTAAGCATCATGGTCCCTGAACCACAAAACCCACTGGCACAGATTTTCTCTGAGTCAGTACCTCCTTTGAAGTAAGGGCAGCAGCTCCATTTAATGGCTAAGTAAATGGGCATGGCCTGGCTGCAGCTGAGCTACCCCACTGACTTGTAGTGCAGTCATGTAAATTCTGTTGAAGCAGCTTTAAGTGACCTGTGAGTAATGCAGGATGCCAGTGTGAGAACCCGTCTGTGCTTGTGCTTTGACCAGTAACATTTTCCCCTGTGGAAGAGTTGTAGTGAAGAAGTTCATCTTTGGTAATAATAAAGTGGAATTTTGCATGGATGTCTGCTTGAGTCTCACTGGTATCGGGTGAAGGGAGAGAGCCTCGGTGACAACCTGTGACAATCTGGACCTGAGCAGTCCAGATCATGAATTACACAGAGGATGAAGTGATAAAGAATGGAGGGAGGAAAAAAAAAAAAAGCTTACTAAGTGTGGCATCTGCTGAGAGCTTTGAATCCTTTGAATAGGAAAGCATCAGCATCATGCTGCAAAAACACTAGGATGGTTATCCCTGTCTGAAAGCCTTTTCACTGTAGGAAGTACGGCCATGTTTCCTTCTGGATGTCATTTGCCTCAGGCTTTTATAATTTGTTACTGGCATGGTATCTTCACTAGCTATCAGTTTGGCACATCCTATTAAGCATCTTTTCTTGATTGACCAATGAGATGCTATTTTTGGCATTGCTTTTACTACTGTCTTTTTTTGCTCAGCTACATTTTCTGCATTTTCACTTGTTATTCTTAGTTTTCCTCTGTTGCTACTGTATTTACTGTTACATGCCCGTAACCTCACCAAGATTTCTTTGGTCGGTTGTTACTCCTCTCTCCTATCATTTCCTTGCCCACTTCCTCCCAACTGTGGTGTGTGTTGTGGTTGTCCATCTGTGTGTATTGTGTGTCCACACCCCCCACCCCCCCAGCTTCATTTGGGTTTGTTCTATCATCTTAGAGTCCTTTTCTCATCTTTCCCCATCCAGTGCATCACTCTCCTCCTATGCCAATCATCCCCTTTCAGATAATCAAAAGGTAAATAGAGGACAAAAGCATTTCCAGAGGGAGGTTCATCCTACCTTAAGGTAGCTGTCTAAGCCAGGCAGAATGAATCACATCAGTAGGTTCCTCTCTCTGTTCATTAACTATAGGAGTCTAACTAGGATAGACCAGATGCCTAACTTAGAGAGCTAAGTGTAAGATGAATACCATATATATAAGATACTAGGACTTAAAATGCTGAGTATTAAGACTGAATGTGCTACCACACATGAAAGACAGAAGAGTAATTTAGGAAGCTGCTTGTAAGTTACAGGATTTGGGTAGTTGTTTAACCCACAGCAATAAAGCTATTTAGAATGAAGATGTTTTTGAATTGCCTTTTTGTGTCCCAGTGATTAGCAGCGACAAATTCCAGATGCAAGCTGGCCTTTTAATCCAAATAATAGCTTTCTTCCCATCATACATAACTACAGCTTTAACACATCAATATGTTAACTGCAGTAATGCTATTCTCAGAAGATTAAAAGGAATATTCCTACTTTCATCTGCCTAGCATATCCTGAGGCTGCGAGGTATCTCAGAATTAGCATAAATACTGGTCTAGATGTGCTCTTTTAGTTTGTACTTAAAGGAATTGCTGTATTCTTGACACTTGCTTATTTAATTCTCAACAAATGCAACCTGCGAGAATAAAGAAAGTAACCCCAGAACAAAATAAAGAGCTGTGGAAAGGGTTATTTAAGTCCTTCTGTGGTGGCTTTACTGACTTAACTTGTAGATACTGGGATGGACCCAAGACTGTAATAATTAAAACTTCTTGGGTGTTTCCATGCTGGTTTCATGAAAGCAGTGAGATACTTTAAATTGAAAAATGTTTTCCTAGACATTGTGTATGGTAAAGTATTAATGTAAATCAGTCTGGTTCTATGAGCATAAGCTGCAACTGTGGCCACTCTTGACCCAATTCAGAAGTCTTGTGTGGTCCAGCTCACTTTGCAGTGGAGCAGCCCAAGTTCATACGACAAGAAAAGGACGAGTATGGGCTTAGCATGTTAGCTACTCCCTTATGGTCAGAGTGTGCCTGCCCTTGTCTTGTGGCACTTTATATTTACCACGGGTACAGGCAGTCAGCACAGGGTAGCTAAAATGCTGCAAATCAGTACACTAGTAATTTGTGGAGGTATCCAGACCCTCCAGAAGGTATTAATGGCAACATAAAAAAGCTAGCAGTCATCTGTGTTCATCCTGTGGTTAATACTGGTGTAGCACAGTTGGCTGTACATGGCTTGATCACACCCTTGGAAACCTATTGGAAGCTTACAAGCCCAACAGGATAATGCTCTGTGTCCATGTCTGATGTGTTTGGATGTTAATATAAATACACTACTAGAAAAAATTGTGAAATGGATGTATCCTTAAAACCAGAGCTAAAAGATCTTCATGAGCTTTGGCAGATCTCTATATCCAAGTAGTTAGTTGCTAAATCTGCATTTTCTAAATGGAGGAAGTGGAAGAGATGGGAAAAATAATCTTGAACCAGGAGAACAGTTACAGACAAAAGACTTTTAACAATAATCTGTGGAGAGATTTGTGGCAGTGTCTCACTGGCAATTAAAAGAATCAGGGGTTTGGATAGGATCCTTATCACGAGAAATCCCTGCCTTGTCAGTTGTGCACATACCCTGCTCTTATGCAGATGGACTGCTGCTACTCAGCGAGATGGTCTGACTTTCTGCGACAGTTATTAGGGTGGAAGAGAGAAAATTTTGCTAAAGAAATTTAAAGATACGAAAAAGATTTGGAGGGAGAGAAGGAACATGCCTCTCTTCTGTCTGTACATACACATTTATGGATTTTTAACTATGTGTTTTATGCCTTCCCTGTGTGAAAGTCCTCCTAAGAATTGGCCAATGCTTCTAGCTTAGAAATGTGAACCAGAGTGATGTGACATCTTTGTTTTTTCAGGTGCATCTTCTGGGAGTCTAGATGATACGCATGGTAAATCTTTCACCTTGGGAGAGGGAAGTGTTTAATATTTAACCAAGGTTGTCTTTAACATCTATTGATAGGGGACTGCAGTTACAAATATTTAAAACTGTGTTTTTCCTAAGAGGAGTGCTTGGAAGGAGAAAGGGCTAACACCCTTTCCCTAAGGAACAGGTCTCAAATACAACAGAACACAAAGAGATTGCTTTTAAAAATCGATCAAATTAAGCTTGTGTTATAATGGAATAGTTTAATACTTGCCTGTAGAGGACCATATTTAAGCAGAGTAGTTAGAACGGTGGCTTTTGAATCGATGTGGTTAAAGTGTGCAAGTTGTTGTATCCGTGTGCTCGTCTTCTCAGGTTCTCATGCCAGTGATTTTCCCATAGGGAGCAGTGTATCAGGGTTCATGTTGTGTTATCTCCTGTTTACTGGAGAATGGTCTGCTAACCAGTGGTCTGAATTCATTGACTCCCAGTCATGCACAAGTAATTTAATATCTACAGATTCCTCTTGGTTAGGCAAGGATCACATTTCCAGAACTGCATTTGGTTGCATTTACACTGTTGGGAAAACCTCTGGATACTGATAGTGAACTAGCAGAAGCATCCTGCCCGACCTGCTCTCTGTCTCTCTCAGAAACTTCACAGATATTTTCAAGAGAAAATGTAGAGGTTAAAACTCTCAACCCTTTTTTTTTTTTTTTCTTTTTTTGGTGAGCCTTCAATAGACCCGAGCTGCATCTATTGTATAGATCTAGTATGATGCAGACACGGGAAGAGTTTCCTATCACAGTTTCCTGCACTCAGTGTATTTGTTACCAGTCTCAAACTAATTGTATTTGTCTTAATGAAGTGTGTATTTGTTAATCATTATTCTAATATTCTCTCTTGCTGGGCAATACCTCAGCAATCTATAGAAATGAACCTACTGCAAGAATGCTGCAGTCTTGCAGGTAAAAAAAAAAAAAAAAAAAATCTACTACACCTCTGAAAACCCAAACAAGAAAAAATACTGTTCTTTTATGGCTTTTAAATTTTTTGTTATAAAAAATAACATAAATAGGGTATTTTCAGTAGAATTGAGGTGCCTATGGACTAGAGAGATGGAGATTTCACAGAAAACAAGTGGGTACATGCAGCCTTCAAATACTTTACATCAGGTTGAAATCTGTAAGCTAGAATTGCTTTTAAATACCTTGTCTTGATGATTAATGTGTAGGATTCCCAACACCACTTCCAAAAAAGCCTGCTAGCAAAACATGCCCTCAGTCCTGCTGTGCCTGCCTCTTGCAGATGCGTACAACCCGCAAAGTATCGGTGTGGCCCGTGGGACTGGTAGGAGGACGACGGTACGAGCGCCCAGTCGTGGAAAATGGCAAAGTGGTTGGTTGGTACACTGGCTGGAGAGCAGACAGGCCCTTTGCTATTGACATGGCAGGTAAGTACCAAGTTTATCGATACATGAATGTTTCTCATAATAACCCTTCTTATATATTTTTTTTATGAGTGGGACAGAAAAAGATGTCTCGGTGTCAGCAGCTGTTAGAAGTTCTGAAGTGCATCAGCTGTTGTGTAGCCCTTCAGCACTAAATATCCTGGAAATCTTAGCTTTGCACATCTCATCTAATTAAGTCATTGCTTGGTGATATCCAAACTTGCTCTCACTTGCTTTAAATTTTATGTGGCAACTTGGCTTTTATATTGTATAAATTGTTTGTCTGAAACAAGTTAATTGTAAATTAATTAATCCAATTACTTGTTTTTCAAGGAGCCCCTGCCTTTCACTGTGCCATCAATCTACACCAGGCAGTATAAATCAAGACCCTTCTTAGACCTCATGTTGTAAACTGCTACTTTATAGTGAAATTACTCATCTTTTTATTGGTTATTTGGAATGACAGTGATAACTGTAGATGGATATAGTTTGAAACACTGGGCTTAGGGGAAAAAATCACTGACAGCTATAGCCTAGTAGATGAAGGCAGAAAAGCTTCAAAATGGATCTAATCAATCTTCTGCAGTGAAGTTATCACACCCCATAGCTCTGTTTTGCTGTCAGTCCATGCTTAGACAATCTTTTGTATATATTCACAACTGCCACATGAATCACTGCTGTGCAGAAGTTCCATTTCTGATGTAGCAGCAGATGGTTTCCCAGCAAATGTTACAATATTTGCACTTAAGCACCCTCTGTATTCCGGAAGGAGGAGGAAAAGTAGGAAGAAAAGGGCAAGAGTGGGGCAGAAATAGCCAGCCATTTGCCATTTTCTTCCCTTTTTTTTTTTTTTTTTTAATACCATTATGCTTTGAGAGAGGGAAAAGGACAGTACTTCCTAATCTCAACAGAGTATTTTTATATGGATTGAAATGTCTGATGAAAAAATGTGTACAGTATTTGGAGTACAATTGGTTAAAAAGAGTAGAAAAGAACTAACAGTTGCTATCCCCTCAAAGAGAGAAACATCAACAGGTGAGTTTTTCTGCACTGTAGAAGCATTTCAAGTTAACAGGATTACCTGCCATGAAAATAAGTATTTGAGTGTCCAGGTAGAGGCATTCCTCAGGAGAGAAGTAGGTATCAGATGTAGCAGGTATCAGATGTCAATCCCCAAACCCAGGCAGGCTGTTGAGGGCTGCAGCTGTGCATTTCAAAAGTCTCTGTCTGGGGATTTATAGATACGTATTTTTACTATGCTGTAGAAGTGGCTACTTATGGCCATTATAAAGACAATAGCATGGTTCATAATGCATTAGCAGCAAGCAAAAAGCCATTACACAACATTGGCCAAGAGACTTTAACCCAGACACGAAGTGAGACATGGAAAGTTCCTAAGCTGTTGTTTACACATTGCAGTTGCTGGCTGAAACACTGGAAGGAGGGAAAAGCAGCTCCATTAGGAGCATTACCTGCTCATATTCCTGCTGAAGTCACCAAAGGGAGGGTTATAGAGACAAAGATAAACGTGTTGAGACTATAGGAAGTTACTGCAGATCCACCAACAAGGAGGTACTACTCGGTGAGAGAACTTCTATTAGTCTTCAAAAAACAAACAAAGAAATGAAATTATATTTTTAATTTCAGCATGGAAAAAAGTGGATGCTATGGAGGCTTGTAGAAAATAAAGCTATGTTTGCATCTTCATTCCCCCTGGGAATGAAGAAACAGAACAGAACCTGTAAATCCAGAACTGCATAGATGTCTGAACAGGTGCAGTCTATGGGATGATGTATTAACATTCAAGTTTTCTACCCTTGTCCTCCCTGTGACTCCCCAACATACCCCTGAGGACTTGCTAATAAGACTAAGTCCATCCCTGGCATTCCTCCATCTGCTGGCACCGAATATGCGAGCAACTCAGGTTATACCATTCACTGCACCTAAGGAACATGAAGGATCTCCATGAAAAAAAGAAAGGTGCACATATTAAACTGCCTATCTGTCTACAATTGTTCAGAATTGTTTAGATTCTCAAGGCACTCGTATGCAGGATGTCTTTGGGTTACAGAACTATCTTTTCATAGTGATTTTTGCAAGAATTTGATCGTGAGGCTTGGTGAGAGGATTGACTGCTTAAAAGGTTTAGGACCATTGGTTTAATGTGTGGCTCTTCAGAAGACACGCATCCTGGATTTTAAGCACATAAACTTCTTATTCTAGACTTCAAAATACAGTGCAAAATTCAAATCTACTGTAAGTCAAGACAGGTCCTGCTTGACTTTGGGGTAAGCTCAAAGACCCTAGATGGCCAACTTCCCTAGATAATTCTTTGACATATACTCACAGGTGGCAGTCATACCAGATCAGTTTAGTAAGCACTGGTTATTTCTTTTGAGAAGTTCATGGCCGACACTGTTATTCTCCAGTGCTAAATGGCACTCAGAAAGCAGAGTAGCTGCTTCTTCCTGTGTTGCTTCTTGTGTGGCAACCAACACACCATATGAATTAGTTCTGGTGGTTTTTAAGTTCTGTTCCAGTTTGAACTGTAGGTGGGTTCTAGAGTTTGACACAGACTTCCCTTGGGGAAGAAGAATGAGAGAGAATTGGGTCTTGTAAGCAAAAAGTGATGTTGATTCCCAGATAGGCACTGTGTTTATTGTAGCCCTGATTTAAAATCTTTTATGTTAAATGGTGCTGTCAGTGATTTCCTTTGGGCTTGTTCCCAGTGCCAGAGCTTTTGACCACCCATGAGAAAAAGTTAGATCGTGATTCTCCTAATATTAAGGATGTTCAAGGAGAAGAGATGAGTGCTTTATGTTAGCATTCCAGGAGCTACTTCAGTCATTATTTTTCCATGTCTGAATCTGCAGGCAAGCAGAGTTTGGACTTGAAGTCTAGAGCTCATCCACTGGGCCCTAAGTTGGGCTACAGCCTGAGGAACCACCTTTTGTTGGGATTTTGCTATAATTATAAGATCTTTAGTATAGCTCATCTTTCTTATGGTTCCCTGAGAAAAAAAGTCTATTAATGACACTGCAAAATGTGGCATATTTTGTGTGAATCTGAAAGAGGCACTGCTGGAAGTCACAAGTACAAAAAAAAAGGAATTTTGAGTGGCTATGGCAGACACCACACACACAACCACACACACACGCCCCAACAACTCCTCCATCAAAAAGTAACTATTTTAAGTGTCAACCTTAAAACTAAGAGCATCTTTCATGGTGAATCTGTCAGCAGATGCCTTTGTTCTGAACCACAAAACTCCTGTTTGAGCATCTCTGCCTTATTGCAATCCAAAGAGCACATCAGAGGGAGAAGATAACTTGAAAGAAGCAGACCCCAAGCCATGGCATGCTGAACAAGCATTTCAAGTGAACTTAAGCCCAGTATGACCTTGTAGGAATAATGATCAAGTAAAAGAATTGTGTGTAGCACTGTTCAGTTATGCTACACTGGAGACAGTAAACCCAGATTAACCCCTGTTTGGGGATAGTATTCAAAGTAATAAAGTATCTTTTCATCTATTACCATTGACGATTATCTACCGAGAGAAATAACTAGTGTCAGTCTGGTCAAAACCTGAGCCATCTCCTCTCTTTTTCATGTCAAAAAGATCAGTCTGTGATAACAAGTCAACTGGAAGTTGTCACTTGGAAATCATTTTCTCTTAAGTCCATCTGAAGTCTTATCTACATAAATACAAAATGTCACTACATGTGAAATTAAAGCAATTATAAAGCAGAGCTGGAGAACTAGAGAGGCAGGCAGTAAGTGTCCTTGAATTATTTCTTCTCTTCAAGTAGCTGCTTTATTGGATTCTTTTAAGAAACAAAGACTATATGACCATTGATCAAGAAAACAAACCTCAGGCCCGAGGCCAGTCAGTGCACAGCAGTCCATGTCCCTGCCATGTACAACACTCAGTTTAATAAATTAACTTTTATTTGATGCCTGAAGACATGAGAGACTCTTGGTAGCACCCTGCAATGGCAGCTGGCAAGAGCATGGTAGCAGGGGCACGAGTTGCATGCAGGGGTTACAGCAGTCAGTCTGAAGGTCTGTGCATAGGAACTGAATCTAGTTTTCTCAACAGAGGAGCAAGCTTTGCAACAAGAGAATCTAGGAGATACTACATTAATTTTGGTGTTTACTTAATTTTCTCCTTTATGGATGACCAGCTGCAATCTTAAAAATTAAATCTTTTTAAAAAGAAACAGCAGCTCACATAGCTGATCGGGGTGTTTCAATGCTTTCCCTTGCAAAGCAAACATCTAGGACACACACATACACAAACATGCGACCCAAAATATCAACCACACCAAAGCCCAGTTGCACCAATCTATACTGATTGTTCTAACTTGGGGGGGGACCCAACTCAACCCCTAATCAAAAATACTGAACTACACCAGGACAATCTGTTCATTAGTGATGCCTGTGGTCACCTCTCAAGGTGCAGAAAGCTGGCTGTAGGTACCATAGCTGCATCTTTCTGAGGGGGGTTAAACTTTGAACCTCAGCTCTTCACAAATGATTGCACTTGGCTACAAACAGCAGTGGGATGGAGCCCCCCCTGTGCTCCCTCACAGCCAGGCTACAAGGCACAGGAGGCAAGAAAGGTCTGTAGCCTGCTGAAGACAAACCCCTATGTGGGAAGAAGAGTCCAAATTGCCATTCTTCTGCCTGGAACCACTTGCCAAAACCCAGCAGCTGCAGCAGAGAACAGCTGGATCCCAGCACTGCTGCAGGTGGTACAGGCTGCAAAGCTTAACCACACAGAGCGAGGACCAACTAGGGCTGTAGTGTCACATCTCCTGGAAGTCTTCTATTCACCAGAGTACTCTGTAAGGGGTGGTGGACAAGCCTCTTCCAGCCAGACACCCATTCTTCATTGTCTTAGGCAGGATATAATGTATACAGTTAAACACATTTTCTTCAGTGGTGTCTGTCAGTGAATAGGGACCCCAATTTACATCCAACCCATAGTCATTTGCAGTATCCAAATATTTTGTTTAAGAAACAGCAACAAAAAAAACCCCAAACCACTTTTTGGTGCCTTCCTGTGCTTCACTACAAGCAAGAGCACACAGTTAAGATGAAAGTGGTTTCAGTGCGTCTTCTTTACATGTGATCTAGCAATTACTTCCTTATATTTTCCTCTTTAAGCAGTTCCCATAAAAGCCACAGATACTTTAAAGGAAAATACAGCAGCAAGATAATTGCAGTAAAAAAGAGGACAGATTTATATTCCATTAGAGAAAGTTATACTCACTTTCAAATGAGAAAACTGTAACACCAGCTTTAGAATTAAACGTACTTGTAGTTTTCCAGAACAGATGTCAAAACTGTTACTACTTCTGCCATAAAGGGACAGCTGGAACCACTCTGAACTGACTAAAGGAGGATTTCTTTGGTAGGCTTGGCAATTAGACATAAGGAGTCACAAATGTAACTCCTCTTTGCAAGCGTATCAGTCGAGTTTTGAGTCATAATGAAGGACGCAAGCGACTGAACCTTGCTGAACAAAACCTGAAGTTCTATCAACAATGCCAAACAGACTGATGAGAGCTGTTTCAGAGGGGGTGAGTCTGGTCAAACTCCTGCTTTCTCAGTTTGCAGTCTCCCTTTGATGGACTTAAGATGTGTTGTTAGAGGAATGCATTACAAAGGGAGGCGCGTGCCCTGGTGAAGCCCTTTCAGCCGCGCTGTTCGAGGCACAGGTCAGCCCCCGAGTGCCTTGCAGACCACCGCTAATGAAAATGACACAATAACCACACGGTGCGCCAGGCAGAACATGAGTGCGACCCGTCGAAAGAAACTGCAGCTCACACGGCTGATCGGGGATCGACAATAAAGTTTAAACTCTCTAAAGACCACGGTTGTTTATGTCTAGGTAACGTATTTTAGCCTTTTCCTAGATTTAAAGGTGAGAGCCAGAAAAGGTTTTTGTACAGTATTAATTTTATACATTTTGTTTTCCCTAAAATTCAGCTTTACTTCTGAATTAAAAATAGAAAGTAAGGGTAATCAGAGGCCTTATCAATACTTACTTTTCAGACAAAATTGAGCATGTCTGCTCTACATGATGGGAAATTGATTAAACATGTTGAAAATACGGTGCAATTAAAAAATGTTATTGCACCTTCAGGGCAAAACAAAACAATGTAGGATGTACAACCCCGCCAAATACTGTCCATCCATGTAATCAAATTGACACATGTTCCAAAGGAACATGGGAGATTTCTAGGCTTAAGCGTAACTTGCAAAAAAATAAGAAGCCTAAAAGTCCTTCTTAATATTATTCCCCCCTCCCTCTCTCCAAGGATTTGCTGTGAGTCTTCAAGTGATTCTGTCACATCCGAAAGCTGTATTCAAGCGTCGTGGTTCTCAACCAGGAATGCAGGAATCTGATTTTCTGAAACAGATAACAACAGTGGAGGAACTGGAGCCAAAAGCAAACAACTGCACAAAGGTACCAATTTCCACAGTTACTAAAATGCCTTCATATGACTTCTGTAGGTGACTGTACTAACAGAAATGTTATTTTATAGGTTCTTGTATGGCACACACGAACAGAAAAAGTAAATCTAGCTAATGAGCCAAAATACCATCTGGACACGGTCAATATCGAGGTATGATCTGGAGATCCAGTTACACAGGAAGTACAGTACGATGGATGTGCCAGAAGGTGTTCGAATTCAGCCAGTTAAAATAGTCTACTTCTGCGTGAGACCTTTTAATGGTCATCTGATGGACTTCTGTGGAAACAAAAGGAAGTTGTCAGATACTCTAATAAGCAAATCAAGTGGGTGTGCTTTGTTCTAACTTGTCTGCATGCATTTCTGAACTCTCGTCTTAATAAACTGACACTTACCTTTGTTTTAAGGCTGTTTCCACATAGTAAAAGCAATCAAGAGAGACATGGCTGCAGTGGAGCATTTTCAAATTCATCATTTATGTATATACTTTTTGTATTTATCCAGCTTAATGGTGTAATTATAAACTGATTTTAAATCATGAACTGTTGACCTAAATATTTGCATAAACGGATCCTCCAAATTGAACATGTTTTCCTTCATTAAAAGTAGACTTCTAGAAGAAAGAGCAGTCAAATAGGTCATACAATAATGAAATAAAACCCCACAATAATTTTTTTTATGGATTTATCCTTTTAATATAGGGAAATAACATTTTATCATTACGAGGCACCATAAAATGTAAACACAATCACCTTCATAAACCTGGATATCTCTGCAAGGAAAAATGCATCTGTTCACACAGAGTTACCTTGTATACATATTGTGCTGCTAGTTCTCAGAATTAATACTGTGCACGTGCCTCGTGAACCAGATTGGGCATTTTATCACAGGAAACTCAAATGGATCAAATGCTCAGTTTTAAAAGAATAAACTATTGATTTGTAGAACTACAGTAACATCCAGGTTTATCTTTCTTTCAATAACCATATTCCCTGTTATGCACACCATAATAACATCACAGTGAAATGTATGATGAAACAGAATTTGTTTGATACACTAGAAAACATTGCTCAGTGATACATTTACATTCTATTTATATATGATTAAACATTTGTTCATACAGTACCTTCTACAGGATTACTGGGTAATTTAGGGGGGGTCAGGGTTCATATTTTTGGATATTACTAACATGATAGCTACATCCCTTATACGCAAACATTTGATCTAGAATTTTGAGGGAAAAAATAATCAGTATGTGGTTAAGCAGCTTCTTACATACATGGTCTATGAAATCATATGCATTGTATGAAAACGCTGCCAAGGATGTATAAATGTATTCTTGATCTGCTTTTCACTACATCAAATTTCAATCAATATGGACCACAACACGGTCAGTCAGTTATATTCTTATTCTGAACAGCTGGGGGGGAAGAAAAAGAATATGTACATGGAAGGAACAGCAAAAGTAAATTTATCTGAACACGGAATGTTAGGTGGCTGTTCTGGGTGAGACTTCTACTGCAACATTCATTTCCACAGTTGTGTGCTGAGAGTCTGACCAGAGGAGCTTCCAGTCCACCCTGCTGCTGTGCTGGGGGGCTGTCCAAAGCCCATCACATTGCTGGAACTGCTGAGATTCATTCCGGCCATTTGCTGGTTCATCTGTGAAGCATACACACGAGCCCAGTTAGTGCTGGTGCTGAAACACAACACGCTGCTAGCCGAAAAACAGTCATGCCTCCAATTAGCAACCCACTTAGAATATGTTTCCCTAAAATTAGTGTTTTTAGTGTAAGTTTCTAATCAGTTTTCAAGCAGCTTTTCTGGAACCATTCAATCACCTTTATACATCAGAAACACCAAAGCAAGTAATACAGCCTTGTCTATAGTTTCAACTTCAGATGTCTTTTGTTCCAGCAATACTGCTTTGGAGATTTCAAAATCTTGATTACACAAGTTTTTAAAATAAATTGTCCATTTAGGTGGCAATCTACAAAAAATGAGACCAATTTATAAACTTAAGTATCATCTAAATTTAACCATTACTGCTAAAGAATCTACTCACGGTATCATAATTCCCTAAAAACAAGTGAAATCATTCACATAAAATTAAAGAGGACGCCTAGTTAAAGGTGGGAAAGAGTTCAAAATTCAGCGTATTCCCTTCAGGGATGGTTCAAAAATATTTCTACTCTCTACAAATATTATCTGGTCGCCGTATGTTCAGTGCTTAAGGTAAAAACATTCTTCAGGATATTCTCTCTTGCCTACTAAAAAAGGAACACATTGACAAGCCAGAAACCTGGCTGTACATTCAGAGTAAAGATGCCCCCTTTCAAGGGTCTGAGAGCAAAAAAGCATTTGAAGCAACTAATAATCAGAGCGTATAAATAGGGATATTGGATAAGCAACATTAGATCCAAGTTAGAGACAGCATTAGGTAAACATCAGAGTTTACATAAATACGAACAAACAATTCCAAGGCTGCAAAATAAAACTGAAATACTGGCAAAAAAAATTTGTTATATAAATTGCAAACTAGTATTTCAGGGTAAAATCCAGTACTGTGGGCTTTCACATGTGTATGTGCAAAACCAACCCATCACTGAACATGGAAATTAAAAAACCAGCTGATGAAAACATGCTTTACTTAGTTGTTAATCTCTTCTGGAGAAGAATTGTTACGAATCGTGCTATGATGGCAAGGCAAGCTCTCCCCGCTCCAATTGGAGCCAGAGGTTGGGGCTCACAGTTCCCCTACAAACTGTGGAGTGTCAGCACACTGCTAACATGATGTGCAAGGCATAGAGAGACATCTAACAAGCTTCTTCTGTGAGCTAACTTTTAATATAGATGTGATAAGAAGCATGATTTTAATTTCAAAGCTGATATGGGTCTTTTTAAAGTTAGATACCTAATAAAAGACTGTCAGCAGTAAATCCACAGCTATTTTTGGTTTGACATTTTGAAATTTTCACCTTTTAAAAGTTACTTTTCAAAGCAGAATCACAGCCTGCATTTTCAAATAGGGGCTGTTCTATCCATGTAAGAAATGCTGGCTACCTTCAGAAATGTTCAAACCACAGGACTGAGCAGAACAGAAAAAAATTAATATAATCCTATCTAAACAAGTCACTAAGGTTCACTTCCTGAACTAGAGTAAGCAGCATGGAATGACTGTTTTTATAATTCAAAAAATGGAAAAAGAGTTGCTACTATCCATACTGAACTCCAAGGGAATCTTAGATTTGTCCAGTTCCTCCTCACCCCCAATAACCTTTCAAACAGCTGATTTCATTGGGTCGTGTACAAATACAGCACTGAGTGTACACTAACACTTTCAGAGAACCTTTTAAACCTCTTTAATAAATAAATAAATAAATAACCATGGAAATACTACAGATAAATAATAGATGAGCTTAAGCAATTTGTCTACAGGGGTACGCTGGGAGTGCAAAGCACTGCACATTCCACTGAAATTTATCCTGAAGTCTGTAAATGAAACTATTTATTGTTAATGGCTGTCCTCAAGCACTTAAATTCTGCTTTCAGTTATAAGACTGGATTCTGTAACTATAGCTAAACTACCTTTTCACATGGCTAGTTCAGATGCCAAGATGAGAGCAATTACAGAAGTAGAAAGCTGAGTTTGATCTACCTTAGCAAAAAAAAAGATTCTCTGCTTATATACTAGTTAATTTTAATTTAATGATTCAATCTTTTTTTTTTTTTTTTTAACATGGGCCTCTGAGCAGTTTGTAGTCCAGCAGTACGTAACTTGGCTATACTGTGACTTTCTTCCTACACCCAAACACTCTCAATTTGAAGAGCAGCACCTTTTCTAAGATACACTTGTTTGGGGACAGCAAGTCTTTACCTGAGAGAGGTTCCATTGAGCTTGTTGGTTTTGTTGCAATCCATACTTATTTTGTGGCGTGACCATCTGTCCCACCATTCCACCTTGAGGTCCAACGACATTTTGAGGAAGTCCCATCACACCAGTTTGTGTAGTACCAGTAAATCCATTGGGCATTCCCATTCCTACCATCACGCCTGTGCTCTGTCCCATGACTGGTACCGATTGTCCCATCATGTTTCCCATCATCCCAGTTGCTGCAGGCACAGGAACTCCCATGGCTGGAAAGCCTTGAAAATGAGTTGATGGTTGTGTGGTAAATGGCATAGAAGATGACCCCATGAACATACCTGTAGCAGAGAAGGGAAGACTTCAGCAAAAGTGTTTTGCAATTTTCTCCCCCAACACCATAAGTGAGATGTGCATCAAAATAGTTTTAAAGAGTAACCGTCCAGCCGTACGTCAGTGCTGTTAAATTAGTTTCTGGTAAAAGTGAAAAATTGCTTTGAAACTCTCGAAGGAAAGGGACTCACCACCAGAGGTTAACTGTCAAAAACAGCTTGGCAAATCCCTGTGGTGAACTGGAATCTCTTAATCTCTGTATTGGAGGTCTGCTCTCCTACAAACCTAGCTAGAATTGTGATTGGTGGCTCTGTACTGATCCTGGCAGACTGCAGTTGGCACAGCCGAGACTCAGACCTTAAGCAATTAATTGGGGGGCAGAAGTGAATTCACAAATCTTTCAGTAAATCGCACACTTCATAATTTGAACAGCTATAAATAAACTAAAATCACATACTAACTTTCCTTTTGCTTGTGTATTACATTTCATTAACTCTCATTTTTATAAATGGTGAAAAAATAAAAAATATTCATTTGAATGCAGGTAGCAGCGTACACAACCTTAGTTTGACACTTGTTGGAGATAACTATTCTTGGTAGAGCTTAAAACAGAACTGCATAGAAACCTTCACAAAATGATTTACCTGGAGCATTTTGCTGCTGCATAGTTCCTGTGCCATACAGTGATAAGATGGAATCTTTGGAGAGTTGTTTCTTTGTTGACTCTTCAGATTTTGTTGTTTGCTCAGTAAACAGATCAAGATCCCCGGATGCCGCAGACAAACTGGCAGCTGCTGGTTTAGTGGAAGTGCTCTGGGAAATAAAGGTCACGACAGACTACTGAATGAAACTGGCAGAAGATGTTACCTTATTTATTTACTGCACATCCTCACTCCTGAACCAAATAAAAACTAATCCACTTACAGAAATTAATTCTAAGCAAATGAGGATTTTAAAATACAAAAAAGCTGTACATACAATATAGGATAAAGACCATAAAAGAGGTTATAAAATGCACAAAACTAAAACCGTGGCCAGCTCCAGGCTGTACACATACAGATTATTCATTCCTGTTGCTCCTACATTTGTCATTAGTGAGAAGCATAAATCATGCACTGTAGTTAAATGATGAAAAATAATTAGGAAATCAACAAGGAGATTACAATTCACGTCTCATTAATTCTCTCATAGACAGAACAGATTAAAGAAGAGCTAAAACAAGAGATTAAGTGCTTTGGATTATACTACTACAAGTAAGACGAACAGTGTTTTCTGGACAAAAGGCAGAAGTAAAATTCCAGTTTACCTGCTTAAAGTAACAGCATTTCTAAAATACACTGTTCATAATTGGCTTAGAGTTCTTCAAGCACATTTCATTTATTGAGAAAGAGTAATTATCTAAAACTTACTGCAGTCTACAACTGAAAAACTCAAATACTCGCAGGCTGCCAGGCTTTTTATTGCTCTTGCACCAAAATGTTTTGTAGACAATTTACATCTAGTTGTCTCTCAGCATTGTTACTTTGCTGCTTATACACGTACAGTCCCATACGGGGGCTGTCTGGGGTAACGAGCCACTACACTGTGTTCTTGTTATGTTGCTTAAAATAAACTACTCATCCTGTTACCAGTGGGAACTTTTAATGCAAATTGACTGTATATGCATTGAAAAAGAGCCAGGATTGCAATGCATACTTAAATTATGACCTTATTTTAGTCCAGCTAAATGATCCCCGACTGCTTAGCATACAACTGCCTAATCTCACAGCATGTGCAATTTTCAACACTTTCCTACATTGAAGAAAAATCTTCTTTGCACTACCACCATGAATGGGCTGAACCTCCAGCGTGGTCCATCTGTTTACCATCATCACGTACCCAGGTTTACTGGACAGACAAGAAGTCACCACAGCATATGCAGATAAGATAACACACCTAAATTGTTGTTAAAAGCAACAACCTCCAAACTGCTCCTGGTTTTGCTGGCAAGGCTGCTGACTAGACCTTGTACGAACACCACAATGCACATGTTCAATATGCAGCTTCAGGAAACACGTCTGATTCCTGAAGTGCTAAAAAGCTCTCAAAAAACTGAAAACTCAAAAGTGTTGTAAATTGGAGGGGAGAAAAACCTTGCAAAACAATTCTGGTACCGGCTAAATGGGTCAGAAAAACATCAGAAGGAGTGCAGATTAACATGCTTCATGGTTAAAAATCTCCAAAAACTGCTGTGGAAAGGGAAGAGAGAAAGAACAAGAAATAGAAACTTGGTGGCAAATGAAAACTCTGCATTTATACAACAGCTGATTTGGGCCAAGGTCACTAGACATTAGTAGTCAACAAAAGGTAGGGTTATGATAGTACAAAGGGAAAGCAGACAGAACAAGAACAGGAAATGTTCAGCTCCTGTGACACCTCCCTGGCCAATGCACACTTAAACTTCCTTACGTACATTTTATAAAAAGCTACTGCCTCTTGCTTATTACTGACAAAAATTTCTGATTGCAAAGCAAAATCAAAGTTTTTTACCATGTAATAGGAAGCCCTCTCCATTTGAGACAACTCTTTTGTCAGTGAGGCACAGCCAGTCTTTGAAAATACCAGAGTAAGATTTAATTGCACATTCAGGTAAAAGCCCATCCTAAGTAGCAGTACTTGTTTAACCTGCACGTACCTGGCAAGTCCCATTACTGAACTATTCCCTATCGACATGGTCCTCCTACCGGGGCAGCTGCCCGAGGACAGCCTCTGCAGGACAGCCCTGCTCAGCAGACTGGAGAAGTGCAGGTAAGCAGTGGAAGTGAGTTAGCAGGGACGGCTTCCCCTCTGCTGTGTGCACTGCAGCAAAGAAGGGGTTTGCTTTTCTTTAGAAAGGAGAAGAGCGGACATGTTGGGATTTGTTGTTGTTTGGGTTTTTAAGACAATGTGTTAGAGAAGCTCATGTGGGATGAGCTACAGCTCGTAGTGCCTCCAGATCTGTGAAATACTCTTACTACAGGTGCTTTAATGAAATAAAGCAAATCACTACATGCGTGCACAGAACAGACGGGAGAGTTGAAGACCTAGAGGACTTGATCATCTGTTATGTTTATGTCATGAGATTAACTGTTCATTTAATGTCTCTTCATTCAGTTTGTTTTTGGAAGATTCTGAGAAGAACCAGAGTACTGAACAAGCACATTCTGAAGTGTTCATCAGCTAAATAAATGGAAGGTAATGCAAAATACATGGCAAGAAAACAGCAGGTGGCATTCAACTGAAAAAAACCAAACCACAATACTGACATGATTTTCATGGATCTGACATTCTCATGCTACCCAAGATCTCTGTAACAACATGTCTGGAATACATACAAGATTTTTGAGTTTTCCTTTAAGGAAGTCTACCTAGAGTGCCCTCAAACAGTTATTATACCAAAAAGAACACACTGCTGAGCTGTTTCATAATGTTAAGAGATTTTTTTCAGAAAAGGTAATACTCATCCAAAGGAAGTTTTTGCTGTGAAAGACTGGTCAGATGTGTCAGGACCACAAATATGGTAGCTGAATCCATCACTTTACATTTGCCATCTGTCTACACAAATAGCATGTGGCTGACAAGAAGTTTAGGTTAATGTATGGGACTAAAAGTATTTTCAGTTTAGCCTTTAATTCCCCAAAGACTGCAAAATAGCAGACAAAGATCATGGCATCCTCAGCATTTTAAGTTGGTCTAACAGTTGTAGCAGTTCAGATGGCTTTTGTTCATTGCCTGTGGTCCTGTCACTGGGCACCACTAGAAAGAGTTTGGCTCTGTCCTCTTTGTGCCTTCTGATCAGGTATTTATATACATTGATGAGATCCCCTGAGCCTCCAGGGTGAACAGTCCCAGATGTAACAGACTCTTCTCATAGGAGAGATGTTCCAGTCTTGTAATCATTTTAGTGGCCCTTTGTTGGAGTCTCTTGAACATGTCCATGTCTCTCTTGTAGTTGAGAGCCAAGAACTGGACACAGCATCCCAGCACTCAAGGTGAGGCTGACTGGCCTGGAGTTCCCTGGGTCCTCCTTCTGGCCTTCCTGAAGATAGGACTTACATTTGCCTTCCTCTAATCCTCAAGCACCATTCCCAATCACACAATCATTCTAAGATTATCAAAAGTGGCTTCCTAAAGACATTAGCCAGCTCCCTCCACACTCGTGGGTGCATCCCATCAGGGCCATGATTTATGTCCAGTTTGCTTAAGTATTCCCTGACCTGATCCCTTTCCACCAAGGGTATGTCTTCCTTGCTCCAGCCCTTCGCCATGGTCTCTGGGGCCTGGGACTCCTGAAGGCCAATTTGCTAGTAAAGACTGAGGGCGGCTTTCAGTACTTCAGCCTTTACATTTACATGTCCTGTCATCACCAGGGTAATGGCCCCTTTCAGCAATGGCTCCACATTTCCCCTGCTCTTCATTTTGTCACCTACGTACTTAGTAAGTCCTTCTGTTGCTTCTGACATCCCTTGATAGATTCCACCCCAGTTGGGCTTTGGCTTTCCTAACCCCTATCCCTGCATGCTCAGACAGTGTCCCTGTATTGCTTCCAGGTTACCTCTCCCTGCTTCCACCTTCTGTAGGCTTCCTTTTCGTGTTTGAGTTTGGCAGGAGCTCCTTGTTCATCCATGTAGGCCTCCTGGCATCTTTTGCCCAACTTCCTGCTTATTGGGATGGACCGCTCTTCAGCTTGAAGGTGGTGGTCCTTGAGTATCAATCTGCTTTCTTGGGTCCCTCTTCCCTCCCAGAAGGGCCTTACCTCATTGGAGTCTTTCAAGAAGATATATGAAGACGCCAAAATCTGCTCTAAAGTCCACGGTTGTGATCTTGGCTTTTTGCCCTCTTCCCTTCTCTCAGGATCCTCAACTCCACCATCTCATAGTCACTGCAGCCTAGGCTGCCTTTCATGTTCATATCCCCCAAAAGCCCTTTCTGGTTTGTTGAGCAGAGCACCCCTCTTCGTTGGCTATCACATGGGTGAGGAAGTCATCACTGGTGCTCTCCAGCAACTTCCTGGATTGCTTATGTTCTGGTGTGTTGTCCCTCGAACAGATACTGGGGTGGCTGAAGTACCCCATGAGGACCAGGGCCTGCGAGTAAGAGGCTGCTCCCAGCTGTCTGTAGAAAGCCTCATCTGCTTGTTCTTCCCCATCAGGCAGCCTATAGCAGACACCCAATACTGGATTTTAGTATCCTGCTTAGAGGAAGACTTACTTAAATGTTTAAGTGAATTAATACTTTCAAACTTAATACAATGCAGTTCTCACCCTCTACAAGTTTCTGTGAATAATGAAGATCACATTTTTGCCAGAAGACATATCCATACAAAGTCTGAAATTAAGGTCTGTCTAAAACAATATAGGAAATTGTTTTAAGTATAGCTAGGAATGACAGACCTTTGCTCAGTTCCTATACAATGTCTGGCAAAAAACCACCCCATTCTAATAGCTATAATTCAGCTACAATCTCTTCACACAGAAAAGTGTCACTAAATGTAAAAATGTTTTTTTCTCCTTTTTTCTGTCCATGAATTCTGCATAAGGGGTAAATTTATGGCATATGCCCTTTATCTAGCTTTACAGGAGGAGCTGGTTAAGTTAATTCTTCTTAAACCACCATGAGTTTGCTAATAACCAAAACTCTAGAAAAAAAAGTTACTCTTTCACATATTGCTCTTTACCAGTCTTTTAGAAACAACAGGTTTTATTAGCATCCAGCTATATGGAATAGTAGGATGAAATATTCTACGTGGTTTTGAAAACCATAATAAAGATACACATCTGAAAGCAGAGTAAAAGTGCACATGATCCTGAATGATCACCATGTTTGAAAAAACAAATGCTTTTGTTTTCATTTGAAAATCATGTCTTGGCTATGTCAACAGTCATAAATCCCAAGGTTTACAGACACCACGTTGTTCCAGTCTCAGAATAAAACATTCAAACAGACATTTCTGTGCTCCGCTGTGCCATAAAAACATGTGCATTTAGCACCAAATGCAGCTGCTTTTCAAGTGAAGATGGAAAAGAAAAGCATTCCTGTGAAAAGTCAACACTCATACATTGCTTCTACACATCAGTCTGAGGAGCACCATTAAATTCCCTTCTCTTACCACATTCACAAATACCACTGTGGTATCTCAGAAGCAGCTACTACGCAGAACATTATGGTAAACATCTCCAAGTAAGCAAGCAACTCACACTATTGCACATCTGATCCTTCCTTCTACTTCATGGTTTATGGTGTTTTTTTTGTTTGTTTGGTTTTTTTTTTTTTTTTTTTTTTTTTTTTTTTTTTGTGTTTTTTTTTTTGGGTTGGTTGTTTTTTTTTTTTTTTTTTTTTTTATTTTAATGCATTTTTTTTATATATATTTAAATTAATTCTAC
>JANIJG010017230.1:36344-75823 GCA_024611175.1 Megaceryle torquata
TCCCTCTTGAACTGGGGAGACCAGAACTGAACACAATACTCCAGATGTGGTCTCACTAGTGCAGAGTAGAGGAGGAGGAGAACCTCCCTTGGCCTGCTGGACACATTTTTCTTTATGCAACCCAACTTCAATGCAGGATGCCATGGATTAGGAAGCACTTCTGTAGTATGAGAAAGTTAGTACAGCAGCATTCCAAGTTCTCAATTATTCTAAGTAAGTATGACTTTTCATACAACTTCTGTTGCCTACTGTTAAAAACTGATTAGTAAGAGGTGGCATGGAACTGAGAGAAGCAAACATGTCTGGAGTCTTTCCAGAGAACAGGTAAAAATCAGATAAAGTTACAAAGACCTGTCTGAATATTTAGAGACATTTATAGCTTTGACCACCATACAAGTACTTTAAAACAAACAACTTTTAATCAGTTGCTTTTCTGAAGAATGGATCTGTGGTTAAGAGTGAAGCATTAGATGCGGCAGGAGCCACTGTAACGACAGTGTAGGCAAGGCAGGGTTCCATGCTTAGGCAGAGAAGGTAATGCAGGAAGCCAACAGATGTTGTTACGCATTGTTGCTCCTTGCTGTGGTCCCAAAGCTTCTCTTCCTTACCATTTAGTACAATATGACAGTTAATATCCAACTGCTATGTGTCTGCCATACTGGGCATCAGCAGCTGCTCCTTCTGATTTCAGCCTAGAAAGACTTGTTTAAAGATAATAATAGCATAGTTTAAAGATAATAATAGCAGAAACAAAAGCAATTTACCAGGATATGTTTAGTAAGTGAAGAGTCCAGTGAAGTTTATCTTTACAATATATTTTGCATATATTTTATTTTATTAATGCCTGACATGACAATTCCCAATTCAGTGCTGCCTTCTGTTACGAAAGCTTTCATATACACCATTAATCCTTTGGTTATATTTATCTCTACCAACAGTGAGACTGACCAGCAGAAGAGCTTCAGAGGGACAGCAAGAAAAGGAAACAGCAAGAAAGAAGATCTGCTTTTAAACTTTTTATTATGTTTCTGAAAACTCATTTTCTATTCTACAAGAACTTTGTGACTAAGCTGCCATGTATTTTTATAGATACAATACAATCATTTGTGACAGCCATACCAAGACTTGCAATAGAGCGAGAATATGAATATGATTATTTATTACACCAAATTACCAGTAAGGCAGAACTAAGAGGAATAGTTCAATATTTGAAACAAAATCTGGGGCAAAGATACAAACAAGGTTTGTCTGTCCAAAATGATTGTGGAATTATTTACCCCATTAGTAAAATTTTATTTACTGCTAAAACTTTTGCAGAAGTGAAAAAAAAATTAATTGGGAGGCAATTTCTATATAACACTTCTTAAAATGAAATGTGGAAAGCCAGAAAACTATTCACTTTCTGAGGAGGTCACTATTACAAACCCAACTGAGATAAAAAGATTAACGACCCAAAGGTTAACCCCTACCCGAAGCCAGCACTGAGGTTTACTCAAGAAAACACTTTCAAGAAGCTGGGCTATTTTGAAAGCCAAAATTGTTCTAGCATGAATTGTAATTCATTAAGATTACTTAATCTGCTATCACAAGTGATTCCGATCTGCCCTAGCTGAAGTCCTAAGAGAACAAATCTTCATTAGAAACATGTCCACTCAGTAAGAATGAGCTATGCAATCATATCCATTTTAATATTGTTTGCTAAGGACTATCCAACATTTTAATCCTCAGTGCGCTGCTGCAGCACCAAAGGCAAATGGGATTCTGGGCTGCATCCACCCACCGGGGCACTACTAGGTGGGATGGACATGTCATCCCACTCTCCTCAGCACCCGTTGGGCCACACCTGGAGTCTGTGTCCAGTTCTGGTCCCCACAATTCAAGAAAGACACAGACAGACTGAAGAGGGTCCAAAGGAGAGCAACAAAGATGGCCAAAGGGATGAAGAACTTTCCCTATAAAGACAGACTGAAGGAGTTAGGTCTTTTCTCCCTGGAGGAGAGAAGGCTTGGGGGGGATCTCATCCCAGTATGCCAGTACTTAAAGGGCTGCTACAAAGAGGATGGAGGCTCTCTCTTCGCAAAAAGCTACATGGAGAAGACATGGGGCAACAGGTACAAGTGAACCAGGAGAGGTTTCATCTCGACAGAAGAAATTTTTTACAGTGAGATCAATTACTGGAACAACCTCCCCTTGGATGTGGCAGTCTCTCTGTCATTTGAGGTTTTCAAGACACGGTCAGATGAGATGCTTGACAATCTCACCTAGGCTCCCCTTTCCATAGGTTGGACTAGATGGTCTTTTAAGGTCCTCTCCAACCTGGGCTATTCTATGGTTCTATGATACATTGGGCTGAACTGATCTTTCCTTTAATACTATCTGAAGTAGACTACTGCAGGCATTAATTAAAAGACAACTTTCCAAATGAAATATGCAGGTCTGCTCTCATTAACACACATCTCATTTGCAGCTCAGTGGATTCCAAGCGCTACTAGCTTATTACACTGCCTTTCAATTTGTTAAAGATCTTTATAAACACTCCCTCCTCTAAAATTACGGGGTTTTAACATACAAATTAGAAACTTTGCCCTTTGTGTATCTCACTGAAGAAGCACAGCTGCTGAGCACCAATTATAATACTCTTTCTATTGCATATTACATCGCAAGTTAGCCTATGCAATCTGAGTTCATTATTATATCATAAAGCAGTGTTACCAACATTCTTTTCAAATCACGACTAAAAGGATACAGAAGCATAGCAATCTGAAACCCACGTATTGATTAAATTATAGTTCTTAATTAGGTTGTTGGTCTGCTAAAGGAAAGTAACGCAGAATCAGCTTTCCATCAAGTCTAAATTGTGCTGGTTTGGGTTGGGGGTTTTTTTCCGTTTTTTTTTTTAATAGGTTCATTCTACATCCACAATCTAACTTGTACTGTGTTAATTAACATTTGCTTGCCTTTGGTAGTAGATTACTTGTAATGAGATACATAACACAGCACATACATTATTGGTACAAACCCAGTATTTTACAGCTACTCTACATCCAGAGGGAAAATAACATGCATTTTGAATGACAGACTGAATTCTAAAACAGAGAAAACATTTATTGTGTTCATGAAAAATTATTCATACCTTAAAATCAAAATGAAAAAAAGAAAACCAAAACATATTTCTACAAAGTCAAGGTTTTTGAACAATTACATTTAAAAGACCTATCGTCCTCCTTCAATATGCTATGAACAATATGCAGAAATTTATGAATAAACATTATATTGATATAAATTGTATACTCTTAATATCCATTCACGACTCGCAGAAATTTTTCCTAACACTGAATGACAAAAGGAAATAAAAAGTTACTGTAATATTTAATTCTTCCAGTTCCATTTTAAGATTCTATCGAACTGAAAAAACCACAAGTACAGTCACACTAGATAAATGAAAGACAACAGATTTTATGAATATGGCCTTCAACATGCAGAGAAAAACCATAAAACCACAACAGTATAGCCAGACAGTGCAAATTGAATGATTTGGGTCCAAACCAGTTTGTTTACAAGACAAATACAGTTACCTGCCAGTCAGAAAACAAAAAGGTATATTAGATAAAAAAAAGAATGATGGTCACAGTCAATACATAACACTGAAGTGCCCAGTGTATTAAGTTTCACAAGATACTAGTCAGCTGCAGTCAGACAGTTTAGTGTTATTTTAACTAATACAGGAATTTTATGATATAAGGTACTTTGCAGATATACAATTCTGATGAGCTCAGCATTTCATTAAAAAACATGCTTCTACCATAAACATTAAAATACCACAATCCACAAGCCCTTTGAAGATCAATTTGGTAACTTCTCCTTCCCACAGGAGCTCATTACTCTCCTTAGCAAAACACAATTATTGATATACCCGGATCCCTATGGTATTTTCCTTTATAGTTTCAAATTCATAGACTCAGTCTTCAAATTTATCTAACTATGTATAAGCACAAAGAAAATAAGTTTATCTATTAAAACATAAAACAACATACCTGTGTTTGATTTAAACCCAGGTAATTATGTATTGCTTACCAAGTCCTAAAAGGTCAATAGTGGGTTCTGATGACTTTTTTGGACTTGCTTTAGCTTCCGATGGCTGGTCCTCTTTCTTCTGCGGCTTTAAAGGAAAAAACCCAAACACAAGTAACCTTTCTGAAAAAGATACAGTGCTTAGAAAATTCTGATTAAAGGTGCTGTTCCAGTATCAGAAGTAAAAGTCTTTTCCCATATTTGTTTATCATAATGAATTTGTTTTGTAACAAAATGAGTTGCTGCTATAGTCATAAAGGACACGGTGCATGACTGTAAAAAATTACCATTATACCTTCACTGGCACGTAATCAGTTTTTAAATAGGTCTAAGTTCCAGGATAGGTTAAAAATAAGCTGAAATCTTAACATGAACCACTGCATATCATGGTAGAACCTGTCTATAATTTGATTTATTGATTAATTTTAGCACATAAACTATACAGTTCTGCAGCACTAGAAAGAAGTATTTTCAAGTTTTTAAAAGCTTACATTTAAAAACTAGAAGCAGACTAATGACATTATATAGCCTTCCTGAAAAGAGCATCTACAGAACATGCAGACTGCACAGATGCTAAGCACTGATGGGCACAATCTGTGTCCATGATCTTCTCCTTTGTAAACCTGAATGCAAGTAACAGTATTCTTCTCATTAGGAAAAGGCAAGTCCTAGTCTTTTAGAGCTTAGAAACTTCAAAATGTAAGATGGTATTGACATAAAATTTGATTATGAAAATGACTTCATAAATCTGTATTAGTTCTTCTCATACCAATATCAGGCTGATCATCCAAATTCATCAAAACATCAATTTTGAAAATTAATACAAACTGGTTTATAGTAGTGATGTGTCAAATGCATTCTCTTGTCTGCATTTAATATGCATGTATTCCATACTTATCACAAAAATATCAACTAGCTTGGTTGATCCAGTGAGTACAGCTTTTAACTAGAACAGATTACCAAGTAACAGCTGTAGAGCACTATCAGGCTGGGCACTGGGCTGACACCAACAGAACCTGATTCATTCCCACCCTGACTGCCCCCATAACATGCCTTTGACAGAGCCACTGAGAATCCAGAGGTTGCTGAAGTCATTAAATCTTAATATTTAGTATTATGAGAACACCATAGCTCAACACACAGGTATAAAGATCCTTACTTAGGTAACCTCTTACTTTCCTCTCCAGCAAAGTAGAGATAAAGAGTAACAAAGCTTGGTGTTTGTAAAGAGCAATGTGGAAACTCAAGAGTATTCAAAGTGGGCCCAAGTGAACCAAAGCCTGTCACACTACCAACACTCCTCTTATGTGAGCAAGCCCCCACTGAAAACATCCAGGGAAAAGCTGCAATGAACTGAACTCCATTTCTGCAGCTACGGGGAACAGGTATCTTCACACGCAGACTGATTCTTGCCAACCTCTCAGAGAAATACTTGCTTGCCCATACCAAAAATCCTTATATTGATTTTACATAGCTTGTTCAAGATGAAAGTTGTTTGGGAAACCACCTGCTGGAAAAATATTCCTTAGATTCCCAAGGAATTCAATTGCATTCGATACAATATAGATCAATATTATATTGAAACTTTCAGTATGTGATCTTAAGAATAGCACACTGATTGCAAATGCTATTCAGTATTGCAGAGGGAAAAAACAACAACAACAACAACAACAACAACAACAACAACAACAAACCCACAAAGAAAAAATCCCCTTGTATTCGGTATGAGAAAAAAGTACAGGTCTGGAAAGTAAATTTTTGCATATCAAAATTTTTTTTTAAAAGTGACCATTCAAAAGAAAATTTTCTACAATTGACCATACCTTGGTAAATATGCCAAAAAAAGTTCAATGATTATTAGGAATGATAATCAGAATTAACAGTGAATATTTCAGAGCAGAATTTATCATCAAAATATGCACATTTGTTTCTTCTCCAGCTCTGTAAGGAACACCACAAGTCTCAGAAGCTGTAAAAAGAAGCATTTCTGACATGTTGCTTGATTTCACAGAACTGATTTTTTTGCTTAAGCAGCTTAACAAATCTGAATATAGAGCAACTTCTTTAAACTAAAAACCAAAACTGTTAGAATTATATTAAATGTGCAAATTTTCATTACTCCAGATTAGATTTATAATAACTACCTAAAAGCACAAGTCTGAAATATATTAAAGCTCGACAGTTGGTTTAGAATGCAGCTTGCACAGAAACCAAAATGCTTTTGTATACATTAATAAGAACTAAACAGAGTGCAAATAACATGCTTTTTTATGTAGTACTTATTACTGTAGCAAATTCATCTCATTATCTAAATTGAAACATTAAAAATCTAGTAGGAATGTTCTATTTTTGTCCTCTGCGTTGTCAAATGAGCATTTTCAATAGTTATTAAATGCACGTTTTGGTTTCATCACTCTCGAAAGAAGAAAGGCAATGAAGATAAAGGTATAAAAATATTTCTATAAAAATAGGATCCCTTAAGATACCCTTTTGCAATATCATTATTGTATTTCTTGATCAGCAGTTTCCTTCCCATTTTGCTCCCTTGCCAGTACATAAACTAATAGGCTTTAAGGTTACTTTAAGAAACACTGCAAAAATAATTTCAAGCTTGCTAGTACAGCAAATATTTCTAGACATTAATACTACATTCATTTCCTTGATGGAGATTTTCTTCCTTAAAGCACTATCCAAGTCCTTCACATCTACACAGTTTTCATCAACACCCTAACCTTCAGTATGAAAAAAAAGGAAAAAAAAAAGCTAACAATTTACCTACACTTCATCTGTACAAATCATGGTCACACAAAGCAATATTCAGCAGCTACCTATCCCTAATTTTACCTGCAATACTATGTTCGTCCCTCCATTCTCTCACCATAACAAACACCTGTTGCCAGAATTTCCTATCCTCCTGGTTGAGATTTCAAAAATTCAGTATGTCTTTACTTCTGGTTCATGGATGCTTCACGCTACACATGAGGGCTTTTGTGCAAATTCAGAAGACACTTGTTTGGTGCTTAAGGTCTGCCATGATTGAGAGATGGACAGAGACTTCTCTGAGGTCACCTATGCATAAATTAAGTAAGGCTGGCTCTGATAGGATGAGTTAGAACAAGAAACTTGCACGCATGGAATTACTCTTAATTTAAGAATATCTAAATAACCTGCTCTTTACCATGCTTTTTCTTAAAACAGTTTTATTCCCTCTCTGGCCCCAAGGATCCTGGGCTACCTGACTGTACTGTACAAGTGGTCCACTTGAAGAAGGTAGGATGAAAAGCAATGCCTTGCTAAAACATTCTGCAGTAGAAATCATACCGTGTTTCTGGGTCTGGAGCAGAGGACCTCCAGAGGTCCCTTCCAGCCTATACAATTCTGGCATAAACAAGGTCTTGAAACTTTCAGAAAAGACCAAAGAGGAAAGTCGCGCTGGAGCCACTGGAAAATTTTATTCCAAATCATAAAGAGAAATGTGATGTTTAATTTCTTTCTAGTAGTTTTGCTCCAACAGGACTCATACATGACTGAACTTGATATCAGGAGTGGTCTTTTGAGATGTTAAAGCTGAAGTATTGCTCACAGTGAGCACAGAAGTGTGCAACGGGCAAAATACTGCATAATAAGGCAGTGACATTTCTTAAACTTAATGTTTAATTTAATGTGCTTTATCTAAAAATTACCTCATTCTGTAGAGGTGCAATATAGCATGACAAATGCTTGGGAATCCTGCTGCGCTAAGATTCATCTCAGTTTCTATTACTGGTCTGCTTGACTCCCATGGCAATTATTTTTAAGTACTGACACCAGTACTAGATAAACTGTTCTTTGCCGAGTTCTTTGGAAAAAGGCTGCATAAACTAGGAGACTAAGCAGCATTAAATAAACTAAAAATAGCATTAAAAATCTGCTACAAAAAAGCCAAGCAGAAGGGAACGGGTACACAACTTTGTGCATTTATTTTCCACTGGAACCTTCAAGGTTACTGGGACTACGATTTTTTTACAAGGCTCCAAGGCTGGCTTAGCATCATACATGGTTTTATTAAGTGAAGTACGTGGTTATAGCAGTTCCTAGATATATTTACTTCAGGTCATGTATTAACAGCTTCTCATTCAAAATCATCTTGATGGTACTAGTACATTCTTCTGATGTATCGTCCCTGCAAACTGTAGAGCATCAAAACATCTTTGATCCAGAGGCCTTACATTTCCATCTTTCACAGTTGTCACTAATGGCCACTGCACTGTTCTTCAAGGTTGTTCTTATGTTGGAGTATCTATTGAAAGCAAGCAATGTCCTCTGCCTTAAATTACTCTGAGATTACTGAAAACACTTTATTTGCAAATATCACTGAAAGAAAATGAGGTCAGAAGGAGCATCCAGTGCATGATCAGCTTATTATCTAGTATGACCAGACATCTTCTGCCTTAAGAAAAACTGAGCCCGTTTTGAAAAAGGCCACGATACCCCATTTAAGTTATGCCTTGTTCAGCAGGTGTTAGGTACTTCTGCTAACTTAAGGAAGCAAATAAAGAATTAATATTGCAACCTCCTAAAATATTTTTTTTTATCTGTAAAGCACATCTCTTCAGTAGAGGAGCAGGGGAACACTCACTATTCAGATTCAGTATGGGCATCAAAAATTTTTGCAGTCACATAAGGGGCAGGTAACTGGGATACAATAAACCTTTATTGATGCCTTTTCCTAAGGCTCTCCTTTTAACCTTTTACTTAAGTGTATTCTTTTGTCACTTCTATCTTCAAGGGTAAGAAGGAAGATCCAGGGATTTACCTCAGCTCAGTACCTAGGAAGGTGATGGAACAACTAATCCTGGAAATCATTTCCAGGCACATGAAGGAAAACAAGATGACTGAAAGTCTTCACCAAAAGGATGTCACTGACCAACCCAATAACTTTCTACAATGTCACAACTGGCTTGGTAGACAAGGGGAGAGCAGTGCATACTTGTCTATCTTGACTTGGCTAAGGCTTCTGGCACTGTCTCCCATATGATCCTCCTAGAGAAGCTAGTAAATACAGGCTAGATGAGCAGACACCAAGGTAGACTGAAAAACTAACTAAATGGCCAGACCCAGAGGGTGGTGATTAGTCTAGTCAGAGGCCAGTCACCAGTGCACTAGTGCCAGGGGTCAATACTGGGTGCAGTCCTGTTCAACATCGTTACTGAGTAGGATGATGGGGCAGAGTATACCCTCTGCAAGATTGTAGGTGACACAAAACTGTGAGGAGTGGCTGCTGCCATCCAGAGAGACCTCTGCAGATTGGAGAAATTGACTGAGAGGAACCTCAAGCAGTTCAGCAAGGGGAAGTACAAATTCCTGCTCCTGGGTAGGAGCAACCCCAGGCACCAGTACAGGCAGAGGAAGCACCAGCTTCAAATCAGCTTTGCAAAAAAGGATATGGAGGTCCTGGTGGATACTAAGTTGACCCTGAAGCAGTAATTTGTTCTTGTGGCCAAGAAGGCTAATGGTAGCCCCTGGGCTGCAACAGGAAGATTATTTATTGCCAGCAGGTTGAAGGAGGTGGTTCTTTCTGTCTGCTCAGCACTGATGAAGCCACACCTGGAGTGCTGTGTCCAGTTCTAGGTCCTGCAGCAGCAGGAAGACGTGGACATGCAGAAGCAAGTCCAGCAATGGGCCACAAAGACAACTGAAGGGACTGGAGCATCTCTCATAGTGCTGTCCAGCCTAGAGAAGGCTCAGGAGGGTTGCATCAATGTATACAGATATGTGAAGGGAGGATGTGCAGCAGCTGGAGCCATGCTCTTTTTAGTGGTCCCCGGTGACAGGTCCAGAGGCCATGGGCACAAACTGAAACACAGGAGTTACCCTATGAACACCATGAAACACTCTTTCACTGGGAGGGTGACTGATCACTGGCACAGATTGTCCAGTGAGGTTGGGCAACCTTGGAGATATTCAAAAGCTGTCTGGAGATGGGCCTGGGCAACTTGCTCTAAGTGACCCCTGCTTGAGCAGGACCTTGAAAGGTCCTTTTGCAACTAGGACCATTTTGTGATTCTGTGATGTTCTCAAACGATAGAGTGCACAGAAATTGTCAGCTATTTTATTCACTCTTACCGGATCTTTTTGCCCAGTCAGACGGCCTTTCATGCTTTCTGGCACCCTAACAATTTCTTAATTTTCTCAGGGGAAGGGGCTAAAGCAAACTTCTCTGGAATACTGGGATTTCCTCAGGGGCTCATCCATCTTGGCTGGTGCAATGCTTAACACATAGAAACACTATTTCAGAATGTTTTTGTAGCAACAAGCTCTTTCCTCTACAAAAATCATTCCTCTTTACACAATTTTGTCTCGTTTCTATCTACCACAGCCTCTCCCTGAAGCTTCCTCTCAGAGATCATTTTAGTAGTAGCTCTTTAGACAGTTTCAGCACTTAAGTGCAAATATCTTCTGCAGAGGTATTATACAATATTAATACTCCATACTTAAAAGGAATCTGGGAAAAAAATAAAGTACTACTGCAGGGAAAGTAACCCTTGCTATGAGAATCCTCCGGGAGACACGTCATGCTGATAGCATGGAAAGGGGAGTAGTTAATAGGAGTCAAGAAAGAATGGGCTACGGTCAAGAATATAGTTGGTTGGGGTTTTTTTGGTTTTTGGTTTTTTTTTTTCTCTATTGTCTGATCAGAACTTCTAGGTTCTAGTCTTCTGAAAAAACTGTGTGAAGCATAGAATACTAATACAAATGCTACTCCACAAAATATCTGAATTTTGGCTTAATATTTAGAGGGGAGATTAATTATCAGCATTTTAGATAAATTACATGGAGAACATTTTCCTAAGACCTGTGTTGACTATATTTTATTAAAAGCATATAAGACAAAAATATGTGGTTGTGTGCTAGAAATTGATAAAGGTGCTATCAGCTTTATTCAGAAGAATATAACCATTTATTGAACTCACAATGTATTACTCTCAATACACTGCTAGTAACACCCATCTAAACTCAACATAATTTATTTTTAAACACTTATTGATTTAAATGCAACCAAATAAATGAGCAAGTAACAGTGTTAATTACTTTATTCAAACATTAAGTTCTAGAATTAATTTTACAGACTTGTTTCTTTCTTACATGTTACTCTAAAGCAAATTACCTAATAAATAAGGACATTTGTTTGTAAAGGACAAGAGAACCAATATTGACTTTATACCATATATTTTGCAAACCAATTGCCTGTATGGGCCTGGCTGAGGTGAAGTTAGCTTTGGTACGGTGCTACGCTTTGGACTTGTGGCTAAAGCACTGTTGGTAACACACCAGTATTTTGGCTATTGCTGAGTAGCACTTGCAGAGCATCAAGGCTTCTTTTTCCCTGCTCTGCCTCCGCAGTAAGTAGGCTGGGGGCAAGTGAGACCGTGGGAGGAGACACTGCTGAGAGCTGACCTGAACTGACCAAAGGGATATTCAATACTCTGTCACGTTGTGCCCTCTGAACTTTGCCCCATCAATACTCACATTGACATAATACTTTTGATAACTGTACCATTTTAGTTTTGCTAGTTTTCCACAACCTTTTTTTTTAATAATTAAAGCAAGCCAACCTCTAAGCACCTTGTTTAATAAATTAAGAACTATACATGCACACACACATACACATATACAGACGGCAACACTTCACCACTCTTGGTCCATATTCTTCATAATCACCTTTTCCTCCCTTTCCCTAGTGTTCTATAACTTGTATCTGCATGGCAAAGTCTAAGTTGGAACTCATCCCACACACCACAGTGAACTCCCAAGCTCTGTTTTTCCACTGAACCTTAGCGTACACACAAGTCTCAAAGCCCCACAGTCCTAATCTGAGCATTCCAGTTTTGCAGTAGACTCAGCCAAAGGTAAATTCCTGCTCCCTGGAATGTGCAGCTATGTTTCCTCACAGAAGCTTATGACAGGAAGTCTGCACTGTGAAGAACATTAACACCTGAAGTGTAAGTTGCATACTGTAGGAAGTCCAGTGTCTCAGTCCGGCATTTCATCAGATTTTGTTCAGCCAGCTATTTTTGGAGACAACCATTTAATAAGTAATTCATTCTGCCCCAGAGAAAAGAAAAATAATGAAAGCGTAGCCAAGCCAATCCTCCTCTTTCCTCTACAAGGGATACAGTTATCTCATGGGCAAGACAAAAAGGAGGGGTGGCACCACCATGACTGACAGTCACACACCTATAAATTCACATACGTATCAGGATGCTATGAGGTCTGTTGCTGGTATTATCAGTGCTCCCTTTCTGTGAAACAACAGTTTGTCCTTTTCTAACTCTCAGCACTGAGCCCATAGGCAGGTGTCCTGGGTTGGCTACGATAGGGTTATTTTTCACAAGAAGGTGGGAGTGGACGCAGTCAGGATAGCCCAGTTGAACTAGCCATGGGGATATTCAATACCATATGCTGTCATGCTCAGTATATAACTGGGGGAGCTGGCCGGGGGAAGGAGAGATCATGACTGATAAAAATGGGCTGAGCATCAGGTTGAGGGTGGTGAGCAATTGCAGTCTGCACCACTTACTTTCTGTATTATTTGATATTATTGTTATTACCATTGTTTCTCTCCTTGTGTTGCTCTACTAAACTGGCCTTATCTCAACACGAGGTTTTACCTTCTTCAGATTCTCCCTCTCACCCCACTAGGGGTGGGGGGAAGGAGCAAGTAAGTGGCCACGTGGTGCTTTGTTGCTGGCTGGGCCTGAACCAAGACAGCGTGTCTGGCTACAAGTTGTAGAACATGGGTAGGGAAGACAAGAGGAAAGTGAAAAGCTTTACGCCAGGCTGCTTGCTTGATAGAACAGGCAATATATGGGAGGTCTTCTGGTAAGTGTTAGACTTTTAACAAGGTTAAAAAAAAGGAATATTCTGATCTAGTAGTGACTACATTGCTCTGCAGTTAACCCTATTCTCTAATTACTACAGTAGCAAAATAGGAAAATAATTAAAGCTTATGAAATTAAGGACATGACAATCTTTATGGAACACTTTTTTATAAGACCATACACACTCCAGAGACTAAGGTCAGTCTAAACTCTGAAATTATGAGCTATTCTTCCTCTCACCACTGTTCAAATAGATTACTTTCTTCTGAAAGAGGCAGCTGAGGGCATTCTGCACTTGAATTAATTTTGTAAGGCTTGCTTCACAAGTGCCAGCACACAATGAAAATACTGTGGTTATTTTTCAATGCAAATGACTGACCTTGGGGAGGAAAAAAATGTTAAGTCAGTCAAGTTTCCTTTCTCTGCTTCTGAAGCCTTTCCCTATTATCTTCATAATTATGAACTCTAAGGGTTAACAGTTCTAAAAGACATGGCACCTAATAGAAATGTAAACCCCCTAAAACCACTTTAAAAACAAGTAAAACTTTTGCTGAATTCACTACTACCAAGGTATTCATGTAAATAATTTAGCAAGTTTCAACACCAGGATTTAGGATTGACATTGACCTTATTCTCATTTCGATTACCTGAAAGTACTAGAAGGGGTCACATACATGGTGAAAAAACAAACCACATGACTAACAGCAAAACTCTCCAGCCAGAGCAATCCTAAGTTCCTACTGTAAACCTCTCTAGCCTGCTCTGAAGCAATGTATCAGTCACTGTCAAAAATCTCATACATTAGCTGTTCAGTCCAGTTATGTGCTCCTATTTTTGTACTTTAATATCACAGACAAAAAGACACTTCTCTGCACATTTTCCTCAATTTTCTACTTCAATGAAAAATTCATATGAATCTAGAATTCAGACTTTCATACACATCTGACTACCCATGCATTTCTTATTTCTATATCCTACCTTAGCTACAAGAAGCTTTATGAAAGCTGAAGATCCATCAAATAATTTAGTGAAAAGCTCTTCTAACTTACTTAAAAGCAATTTCCAGTTTACTCACTAGAGCTCAGAGACGTCTCTACGGTTACTGAACAAAAGTCTTCCTTTGCTCTTATTAGGTAGGAATTGTATGGCTTGTGCATAAAGTAATTGGATTCCTTCTGCCTTCATTACCTGCTTGCAATAAAACTTGCAATATGAGAAAATTTTGTTAGTAATTTACTATAAGCTTGTGATAGGTTTGTAGATATGATTTTTTCTGACAGCTCATATACTTCTAATATACAAGTTAGTTTAGTTCCTATCTATCTAAAGCATTACTCACATAGGTATTCTAGAATTTTAAAAGAATGTTTTTACAGCTTTTGTATCTGACACGTAAATAAGTAAAAACTAATCCTTTCATAATACTGAATTTAAATCACATTAAAGATGAAACAGGTTATTCTGTTAACCCTCCTATAATATACTAGCATTTTTTTTCCAGACTTGCAACTAAATATGAAGAAACTTAGAAATGAACCTTATTCTTCAAAACTTGGAGTACTTTTAGCAAGTGGTGAGCTTTCATTTTGCCTGACTAGCAAAAAGGACAGAAAACAAGCATACTATCCTGAGTCACAAGATAGAGTAGTATCATTATGCAGTTGTACAGTCTAGTGCGACTCTGCAAGCAAACTCTCATGCACTTCTAATCCAGAAAAACACAACACCTACATGACAACCAAAAAGAAAAAAAAAAGCTGCCACTCTTATTTATAAAATTAGAATTAACTCAAAGAGCTAACCCAAGGAAAAATATAAGCTTATTATTTGTCTATTGCTATTATTATATCTTTCAGATACTGAACTACTCACACTGATGTAGGTAAGCTAATTTAAGGCTTTTGTACCAAACAAATCAATATAACTACATTGCCTGATTTGTTACTGTTGTGGTTTTGGTGTTTGGTTGTTTTTTTTTTCTAAATAAGATTCTGTACACAGCAAGTTCACTCAGTCAAAACACACTCACCAAAGAAAAACATTTTTAAGTGGCCCTCGATCTACACCTCCACTTTATGAATTTCATTAGATTTTCAAAGTTAGGACGAGGTATTTGTAGAAGATTATGTAAAATGTGTTATATCTTTAGTCATCTGAATTAAAAGCTTCACGGCAGAAATAACAGACAGCCGCACTGTAATCTTATTCCATTAATAAGATTTTATCTGGGTCTGGGCTAATGTGCTAATTTCTGTGGAAAGTAGATTAAGACTATTCCTTTGTTATTACTTATTGACCACCCAGTACTCATTTTATTTTAACTGAATTTAAAATGTTAGTTCATCTCATTTACTTTAGTCAATGTATTCCAAAAAGTCTTAAAATGTTTCACGTCTTATACTTACCTGATTTAGTTTATCTCCTTTCTAATGCATCAGATATTCTCAGATGCCCTTTTAACTTGCTCAAAACAAGGTATAAAACTGTAGAAGTGTGATTTCTAAAATGAAGTTGTCTGTCTTTTTATACTTACTGCTGCGACTACACCACATTAAAAAAAGGTTAACTCTTTCTCTTTAAATTACTACATTCATACATTAGATTTATATAACGACCACCACCATATTTTAAATACTAGTTGTATGAATTCATTTTCAACTATATTATGTTCTTAAAGCTGACAAGTTCAGAATAGCATCTGAGAAAGACAAAGCTTTTTCTCCTAAGTCTGGCACTCGCAAAAACACCAAAAGATTGCAAGATGATTGCTGAGTAACAGTCGCAACAAGAAGTAGGAAACTGAAGCCAAGCTAGAGATAAGACTGCAGAGGAGGACAGGCATATACACTGACTGCAGAGGTATCAAAGTTTTCTAGGGATTCTGGGGGCAAGGAATTGAGCAGAGTTTGCTGTAGCTCTAAATCTTTGAAATGACTGCATTTGAGCCCAGAAGCAAGGACCTGTTTACAAGGACACAAAAAGCAGAGGGAAAGGCTGTTTATCAACTATTTTCCTATTTTGTATCATCTTGCCATGGAACTTGATTTAGATAAAACACAAGCATTCTACTTCTAATCCAATAAAATTGGGTTTTTAAAAATCTTTTAGAAGAAATCATTATGAAGCAGAAAATATAGACAGATCAATCTTAAATCTGTAGCTGATCCAGCATCCCATTGTGACATCTATAAATTGGATTAGGGTTTAAGTGTTTTAGCGCATCTCGGTTTGCATCTGTGAAACGCAATAAATATGGTTTGTATTTTTATAAGCTGTTTTAAATACATCTTCAGGTTTAGAACCACATATTATGGTTATAGGAACTCAGCTTACATATTCTAGTTAATTTCTATTGAGCTCATTAGCCTGGGCAAGATTACAATAACACAACTATATTAGTTCCAATTGTTCATTAAACTGTTTTCTTTTACAACCTTCTTTCTGAAAACCTTCTGAGTCATGCATAACACAACATCGGCGTACCCAATCAGAACTAAAAGCTATGTATTTGTAATTCCTTCTTCATACACCTCCAGACAAGAATGAGCTGTTTCAGGCATGGAAACTGAGATCATAGGAAAACCCAATCTAATTCAAGCATTGTTTTCCATCCCCATTTGTGAAGGTATACTTTACAGTCTTTTGTTACAGAAAAGTGCTTTTTTGCTGAAAAATGGTTTTTCCATGAATCTTAAGTTCATCCCATATTAAGACCCTACACCTGTAGCCATTCACCAACTCAGACCTTAGATCTTTCCAGATGTTGGTATCCTACTCACTGGCTAGTCCAGTGTGAAATTTGCTGGCTGCTACACAGGTCTGTGAACACAGCATGGGTGTTTCCTGTGGCTCATCTTAGACACGCTGCCTTTGCAATATCTGGCTTCTAGATGGTTGTTGTTGCAGTTGCTGACCCTTAGGTTCCTCAACCCTGCAGTCTATTTCCAGTTGCCAACACCAATCTCTTATCCTACCTGTCTACAACCATTAGCTGTATTAGTTTCTTCTGCCAGTCAGGTTTTTGTCCCCCCTCAGTTTCGTCCTCATTTCAAAGTTAACCACTTTGAAACAATTACTTTAGAAGCTAATTAATTGCTCCACTTACTTGAGTAAATCTACATCTCAACTGGAAATGAGTCAAACTGCTTAATGGTTTTATTTCTCCAGTTTAAATAATGTAAACCTATGTGAAATTTCCGGTTGTTCTGAAAATGAATAAGCTTAATTAAATAATCCTTACAAAACATAAGGATTGCTAAAACACTTTAGATTCACAGTTTCAAAGCTTCTAAAATTCTAAAACTGACCCTTCAAAGTGATACTACAAGTGCTCTGACTTCTTTGTTCAGACACCCATTTTAACACTTATGCTGAGATTCAACCAAACCGATTTCCAACCAAAATAATCTGTGTTTAAAAAAGGAAAAAGATATATTTATGTCTATTTACAGTGTAAATGGAGGATTAAGTATCTAAGACAAAAAAAAATATCTATAGGGCATCTCAAGCAGAAGTTTCCCACATTACTCCACAGTGTAAAATACACTATCTGTCTAGCAGACAAGCCAGCACTTCCTTACTCTGACATCAAGTCCAATATCCTCAAGTTCAGCAAGACCATACCTGCTGATCAGAAAGGCAGGATGGATTCCTTTTTCAACACTACACTGATATGCATGGGGACTGACCTCAGAACTGTCCCCATTTTCTAGCTGCAGGTGATAATTTTCTAAAGAAAAAAATTTAAGTAAAACTGAAAGACAAGCTCACCCAGTTGAAACCTTTTTTCAACAGAAACAGGAGGCAACTGATGGCAGATGACTTAACAGTGTTGATTGCTATAAAAGGAATTTAGTATTAAAGAGATGCTAGCTATTTGAACTGGTGACTTAATTTTGTACCATACTTATCTCACAAAATTATCTAGAGCAAGAAACTTGTGAATTTACTTAATTGTATTAAAAGATCCTGCTTCTAGCTTATCTTTTTTTTATCTCTACCATAGCTACAGTGTTATCTTCCAAATACCTTTGAGTTAATTTTATGAAGACATAATTATGTAACAGAATGAATGCCAGAACCATAGATTTTTCTGTGCAACAACTCTAGTGTTGTGAGCAACTACAAAAACAGCATAAATTCAGCAGTCCAAATACTCATTCCTTTTAGTAAAAAGCCACACAATCAATACCTACGACAATGATGAATTTGAACTGGAAGACACTGAAAGTTGCACGATATCTCTTACAGAATTTTATTATGATTGTTTTTAAAACAATTTAATGTTTAAGTTAATGTTGGAGTTTTTAATATTGTCAGTGGCATCTAAAATTATTTTTCATAGAAGACACAGTTACTACTACTCTTCCTTTACAAGTAAGATTTGCATATCATACACATCTCCTCCTACACCATTGCCTTATCTTGATGGTTGCACACTGGAGTGAGATCTCTCCCCTGAGGACTTCATGCACATTCTTAGCTTAAGCACAGGAAAATGAAACAGAACACACAAAGAAGCATTTGATTGCTTTCGTCATACTCCGATATTTGCATTATTTTAGGAAAACAAAGAAAACCTATTATTCAAAACAAGATAAGATTATTATTTTGAGTGACATTATTTAAATTAAATTCCCTCCCCCCCCTCGCCCCGGTATCAACTTCATCTCATTCAATCCTTACCCTTCTTTACATTCAGTTCCATGTATGAGTACTACTACTGTAAAAATGTCATGCTTTTTATTTTGGCACATTTGATTGACTGTATACAATGTCCTAATGGGTACTGCAAGTTTTATAAAACCTTTTAGATGAGATGGGGTATTTGCTCTTTCAATCATGAATGCTCCTGTAGTTTCAAATATCTCAGAATAAGTCTTGGCCATACAGATGGTTTTTTTTAAAGATAGCATTCACCCATGAATAAGGCTAATTTAGTTCACACTTATTTTTAAATGTTCCCACTTTTTCTTAGTTCAATATACACATAATTATATAGAGAGGTTGCTTTCCTAATTGTTTCAAAGTCACCAAGAAAAAAAAAATGAAGCTTATCATAAGCAAGCAGAAGAAACTTGAAAATGTCATCATCAATTAATAAGCATTATCAACTAAAAATCCGGAGTAGTTGCAGTTTTTGACCCTGCATGGAGCAAAGCTGTAACTGAGAATCAATCAAAACCAGGCACACTTAACAGTACCTTTTTGTTAAAAATAGTTTGGCAAGTTAAACAAAGGCCAATTTAACCAAAGCAGCCCAAACCCAAGCTTGTTCTCATAAAGGTTCCATTACTATAGAAAAAAAAATTAAAATTAAAAATTACATGTAAATACTGTTCTGCTTGCAGACCAGATTTCAGAGGATCAAGTCGATACAGAGAACATGCACTGAGCTGAGGAAAAAAACATGTAGGTTGATTCCTTTTCCAACACCAAAGACAAATACCCTTCCTCTCATCTGACGAAAAAAGGGCTCTCTTTCAATTGCTCCTACCTGCCATATCTGTTTCTTAATTTCTTTGTCTACAACCCTCAATATGTAATAAGAGCCATGACAGATTAATTTCACTAAGTAAGACTATTTTTCAAAGTAATCCTCAAACACAAGGAGTCCTTTGTTACCTGCAAAAGGAATGAATTGCACAGTTTCAGGAAGAATCCAATCTGATTGACCTTTCCCCAGATTAGCATTAGAAGCAACCAAAGAGCCCAAAATAATCTGATCTCTTCCCTAAGACTGAAAAGGTATGATTAGAAATGTAAAACCAGGCTAGGACAGGTCCATGAAAAGCTCACTGAGAGAACAACAAGCCTTAAAAACCTTCACCCTCTGTCAGGGTAGAAAGCAGAGAAAGAGATTGTCCTGTGTCTTAGCACATGCTCCTAAATCCTGATCCTTAACTCCTATCTACTTAGTCTGGATTTGTGAAAACAGGGACTAAGAATATAAATAAGACTATTTATTCAACCAGAGGACAAACTACTTTTATATTTTCCTGCTGCTATGATAAATACTTGATTGTTTATATATTATAATTTAAATTTATATTACATTTTACACCAAAAAAAAGAAAAATAATTTAATAATGTCATCACTTGGAACAGCAAATAATGTCTAAGTCTAAGGATGTATATTAACTATTTAAGTGATTTAGCAAACTTATCAATATGGTGTCAAAATAAAGAAAACTTTTAGAATATTTATAGCATAATTCTGTATTTAAATTATCATTCAGGTCAATATTTGTGAGTCAATTTATTCCTACAACTTAAAAGTAAACACCCAAATATATCACTTCCACCAAACTGGTGTTTAAGTGGACACCAAAAATTTTGCAGGCCCTCATTCTTCCATGCATTCTCACCATGCTACTCAGATTTAAAGCAGTGAAGAACACTAGAGCGCTATTTGCTCCAACACATTTCTTCTAGTACAAAATTGTGAAGATTATAATTTGGAATACTTTGGGCAAGTAAAAAACACCTCCAGCAAACTAATGGGGACTAATAGTTCCTTTTGTCTCACTTGCCCAGAAAGGTTGATTCTTGTGGCAGTTTTAGAGCTGTCCTTGGGAGAAAACAAACAAGCAAACAAAACCACAACCCTAATAAGCTACATTAAGTTCTTCCTATTTGGTTAAGTGAGCATTTGACAGATTGGTTTTCCTATATGAAGAGAAAAATATGCTAATATATAATTTGCCCTCACTTTTGAGTTCTTGAGCACTTTTAAAATGCAAATAAACTCGTGTCAGTACCTCCCTAATGCAGGCCAGGTGATGCTGGCTGCTACCAGTTGACTGAGAGGCAGCAGCTCACTTATTGCTGAGTTTAAGCTAACAATTCAGTCTCCAGTCTGGGGAAGAAAACCAGCATTTGATATACTACCATTGAAAGATAACCTCTAACTGACCCATTCCTGTCACTTAAATCAACTCTATACACAACAGCCAATTTCAAACTTAAAATGCAATATAATAAAACAAACTAAACTCACAATGTCAAATATTACTTTAGTTAATCATGTTTAACTGCTTCAGTCCTTCAGAAACATTCATCATCCTAATATGTTCAGCAGAATGAAAAGTCCTAACTTTGAATGTCAATATTAGTTTGCAAAACCATGAGTAGTCTGAGGGGGGAAAAAAAAAAGGTTGTTATTTACATCCTAACCATTTAAAGTTAGTGTCCCAATACAACACAATATTGTCTTAAAAGACCATACTTTCAATAAATTAGATGTGATTTCATAGTAACTATTACCCTCAATATGCAATATTTTACAGTGAAACCATCACAATATTTTCAGAGAAGTCTTCAACTGACACAAAACCTCTAAAATAAACACCACACAGAGCTACGCAGTGCTGAACCCAAACACCTCCAAAGCATTCAGTGCCATGGACTCAGCACAACTTTCTAATTTTGGTTATTAGTTTTCCATGGACAGTTTTTCAAATCACCTGCAGCTTGATTCTGGATCACTAGTACTGATGCACATAAGGTTTAATTTAAAAATTGAACTACATAAAGAGCTGAATCCTACAAAAAACTCAATGAGCAGGCATATAAATTTTCTTCCCCTTTACTCTGGGACTGCTCCACAGCCTCAAGACATCATACGCAGTTACACCTTTTTTTGTCCGAATTTGTACCGCAGATGGACATAAGAAGGTATGTCTTGGAAAAAAAATAATCTAGAATTGTCCTAGTTGCTCTGAAATTCAAGAAGTCATCATAGAGCTCAATCCAAGTTCTTTGTTTTAAATAGTGCAGTGCAAGTGCCTTTAGTAAAAGTAGTATTATTCCTTACACCGTTTGATCGTTTGCCAACAGTTTTCCTCGGTCCATTCTTTGCAGCTATCCTTGGGGCACACAATCTCCCCAGTTCACACACTGGCCCATGTCCCAGCCACACCCCTCACAGTCCTGCTCCCTCAGCCCAAATGATGCATCAGCACCCCATCTCCTTCCCATCTATGGTTCGTTTCAGTGGAAAACAGGTGCAAGGTGGATGAGTTACATACAGAGCCTGCTCCAACATGCTTCCTGAAGCAGCAGCATGGAGCTTACCTGAAGTGCTCCTCTGTGCTTTTAGCAGAAACTCTACCTAAAATGACTGCACAGTTGAAATTTTAGTTCAGAAAACTACCGAGGCTTTTGTAACTTCCTCACACAACAGCAGAATACACAGGCTACGTATAGAGCTCATTCAGTTGCCAAAGGATGAACAAAAATCCTTTAAAGTAAATTTGTTAATGGCTGTTAAAAGCCTGACTGCTTTTGCTCTCCTGCAAAATAAGAATTTTCAGTGGTCAAACTACTGACTTTCTTCCCTCTCACTACTGAAATGGGCCCTTTAAGTATCAAATTTACTTTTTTAGCCAATTTAAAATCTCTTAATCTTAATTGTGTGTCAAGAACATCTAAAAATTGATTTCATTGCCTGACTCTGTCTTGTGATATTATTTTTGTTTATTTGCCCCTAAGAAGCATTAAGAAGCATGCAATGAGCTCTTGTTGTTTATTCTTGCAATTTTAACACATTTTTGTATGGCTAAAATTGGCACTACTGTTGCTTGCAACCAAGCAGAGCTTTGAGTGGACATCTCAGCTCCAGGTAACCTGGCCCCAGATTTCACATAATGAAAAACTGTATAATAATTGCTCCAGCAGTCTTCTTGCATATTTTTTCCTATTTCTCCAAGAAGCTGTAAGGATAAGGTTATTTTAAGCATAAGCACTGAGGAAACTTGAGGTCTACAACTATGGAAGCGGCACAGAGAGAGGGGGGAGGAAGGACCATGGGTAAGTTATGTCAGATTCTCAACTTTCTCCAATTAGAGTGAAAAAGCCATTACAGCTGCCAGTAGTGTGGCAATGTCACACACTGTACTTTATTAAGAACTCTGCAGATCTGATGTGGAACATCATGTTGGCATCTGCTTCCAATAAAACACTAATCACTGGACTAGACTCAATCTGTAGGTGACAAAGTAATATCCTATTACAATACAAATTACTCAATGATTTTGTCACGGAAAGTGGAACAGCCTCAAAAAATAGTGAAACAAGTATCCTTGCTACTCACTGTGCTGCAGTAGATCTCTCTCATCCTGAGGAAATTCTACTCTACATCTGAAATCACTGTCTTCAACTCAAACATTCATTAAAAAACATTTCCCATGAAACCTGCTTTATGGACATGATGATTCCCACTGAAAGCCCACTGTTGTTAAATCAGTGAAAAAATAATTTTCTCTTCTTATTTATGAAAGCATGCTAATCAACAAGGTATCTTGCCATAATTACCTGACCCGTTAACACAATATTGGAATAATACCATTTACTAAGTCATTAATATATGAAAATGCAACAGAAATCATGATAGATATTCAGCTTGTTAAAGGTTAAAGATCTGTTAGTCACTGGAGAAAGGCTCTTACGGAGGTGTAGGAGCAGATTAGTCAGTTCTGTGAAGCAGACATCAGAACATGAGAACTGAATGTGAACATTTAAATTTTTTTAGGATGCAAGTTCTTGGTTTAAGTGCTAAGAAACTTAAGCCCAATATGAAATATGAAGCATTCAAATAATTCTCATATTCTGTTTCCTTCTCCAGGGAGCAGAGAACTGGGGTAAATGGCCATCTACTGCTTGATGTTATTGTTGAAAATGTGATGGTCAAGATGCCAGCATTCCCCTACTCATTCACATGCAATATTTAAAATATCCTATAGACAGTCTCTAACCAGATGTGAAGTGTATCATTATTAGTCATACTAAGGATATTCACGCTGATCAACTCCCTGAAGCAGAATCACACCACAAAAGCAGCAATGTATTATTCCATACATAAAAATAAAACCTTTTGGTCCCCTATCTCACCAGTACTTTCCAATAGAAATACAATCATTTGATATAGATGTCTCTTCCTTGGATTTTAGAAAGTGACTGCAATTTTAAAAAAATGTAAAGGTTTATAGGAGATGTCTAAAAATAGTTTATTTTGAATGATGCTTAAAAGCCTTGAAAAGTCCAAGCTTAAAGAATCTCTTAAATTAAAAAGATGACAGGCAGATGAGTTCCATTTGAGCAATCAGTGCTGACACATTAATAATGACATGGAACAAAATACTCTGCAGTATTTCCAACATTTTTCAGCTGTTACAACAGTAGTGTTATCTGATGCAGATATATTTACCAAATTTCACATTTTGTAGTACAAGCATTTAAATCAAAATAATACCTCTTTTTATTTGCTTAATCATGAACTGGTAACAGTGACATTTCAAATGTAAATCTAATCAGGGCAATTGAACTGGTTTTTATTTCAAGTATTATGGTAGTCCCTCAGCTGTAACTATGCACTGTCATCTTTCCTTCTCACTTAACCAAATATTCCCAGCCATGTGGTAAGGTTCAGGCAACCTTGCAAAGGGAAACCCTCTCACCCCCAAGACCAAAATTAGATCTTCGGGTTTTAGAAAGTTAAGAATTCTGAACTCCAGTGATGTTTTTCATCTTGGTAGCTGAAGTATATTGTTCTATAAGGACCCAAACAAAACATTTAATTTGACTGCATGTCCTCGTAAAACCTCAATAATCAACAATTACAATGTTTTTATTCTCAGCCATAAATGTGCTTTAACATCCTACCATTTGACTACCATCCTTTTCCACCAGCTCAGGGAAGCTACAGAAATTGTCATAACAAAGTTTGTTTCTGTGCTAACATTCCAAAGCTACTTTCCAATTTCAGAAAAAAAAAAATATTTGTATTGGAAAGGAGATTTTTTTTTCCCCCTCCGAGTGTGCACATATTTTTGTATCTTGTTTTATTATGCAAAATTAACAACTTCTATATGAAAACTGAACTAGAAATGCATCTGTCATTATAATGTTTGAATACACAACATTTTTATAATTGTAACACAGCACTATTGAGGAATAAACTGACAGATGGAGACTCCAATGTGTTCTGCAAACTACCCTCCAGATCAGAACATACTAATGCATTCACATCATCTGAGAGAGGACATCTGTCTTACAAGAAATTATTGCATTTAATACTTAAATTACCCATTCCATTTTTGGTTTAAAATTAACTCTATACAGAAGTGTACATGATTTAATTATACTTACATTTCTAAGGCTGCTCATTATGCTTTAATATAGCTGCATAAAGAAGTTCCTGAACTGGTTTGTCTGTCATGTTTTGTGACATAATCTAATTGAATATGTTCAAGTTACCTAGAGTTATTAATTCAACTCTGTAAATTATAACTTACATTTAAAATGGATTCATTTACAAAAGACAGTATTAAGCGACTATACAGAGCTCAAAAAAAAATTTTCTGTGCAAGAACAGAACCTTAAAAAACTTAATTATCTGAGCTAAGATCTTAACAAACCTTAACTCAATTCTCTCTTCCCTTAAACACATTCCTCTTCATATGGTCAACCAACTTCTGTATGAAAGCAATAGTGTAAGTAAACCATTCACATGGATTATCTGGATTACTACTCATACACACGTTCAAAATTTCTTTTTTTCCTACAAATTTTTGTACATCTGATACATGTGCAATTTTTAAATAACTGGAAAAAACTATTCTTACCTTTTCAACTGCTAATTGTTTTGATGGCTTTTCTGATTCTCTCTCTCTCTTTTTCTCTTCTTTCTTTTTTTCTTTTTCCTTCTGAAAAAAAAGAGGGCATTTTGCTAGTACTTAGCAATGATGCATTTGCAAATATATTGAATGTCCAGTTTTACAGAATATAATCAGAGATCTTCAGTTACTCTCAATTCAGAGTTGATGCTTCTATGCTTCTGGAAATGACTCATTTTGCTCAAATAGAACTACTAAAAATACTGTACCTCTGATAATTCAATAAATTCTCAAATACAGTACTACTAAAAATATTATAACAAAGAATTCAAGGAATTCACTATTTCACCTGCTCATCTGCATTTCTTCTTATAAGCAGAAGGAAAAAAAGAATGAGCACTGCTTCTCCTAAGATAAGCAGATCCGACAAGAAAAAAATACCTACACGTACACCATTAACGCTGCTAACCTCTGTCATTAGGACAGATGCCAGTCTCTTTGACCAAAGAATTATAGTAAGGTAATTTGTATGCAGCTTTCTGCAGAAAGTAATGAATTTTTAAAAGCAGTCTTAAACTGTAAAAAATTGACTTGGGCCATATGACAGACCCACTGAGTCGTAAGACTTTAAACTGTTCCAGAAAAAGAAAACATAAGAGATCCCTTTTACTTTGACTGCATTATAATGGCATTAGGGAAGTTTTTTTTCATTTTAGCTTTGAATGAATAAATGGGCCATATTACAGACCCTGTCTAAAGAAGAGCATAAAATATTCCAGAAGGCATCATAACATCCAGAAGATACACTTTTTAGGCCAGCAATTGCTTTGACACAGTTTTAGTAGTGACTTTTAGACCTAACAATCTGTCTGCATTTACCTTGTACAATTACAGTACAGTACTAGTGAGTACTTGAACATTAAAATAGATGGAGTTTACCATATCTAATAGAGGAGACAGTAGCTGTTAAGTGTTCTTTCAGTCATTAGACTTTCATCCCTTTGTTCAAAGCGTCAAGACAGCTTTGTTCTACAAGACACTATTTTTTAGCAAGTTTCCTAATATTAGGAGGAAGTTTGAGAGGTTAGATCACTGTCAGGCAGCTCCAGTATTAAAAATAAACCTGATTATTATGCTACAGGTTTCTGTTAAAGATTTTTTTTTTTTTTTTTTTTTAACTTACAATAGATTTTTTACATCTGTGTAACATGACAGTTAAAATAGTTCTAACACTAAGATGAAGGGGTTTGTTTTCTGTTGGTGTTTGTTGTTTTTGTTTGGTTCTTTTTGGTTTGGTTGGTTGGTTGGGTTTTTTGCTTGTTTGGTTGGTTTTTGGGTTTTGTTTTTTGGTGGGGTTTTTTTTTGGGTGGGTACTGGGCACAGGGGGATGCATGTAACACATTCTTCACAACTTCAAATAATCAACTTTCAAAACTTTTACCATATTTACCAGATGAACTGGGGTTGTTCACCTGAGGTTACTCAAGTCCCTACTAACAACTGTGAATTATTTCACCAAGCACTGACTGAACACTTGGGTCCTGGAAAGTAAGACTATCACATCAAGCATCTGCTTAAATGTGGGTGTCACTCAAGGAACAAAAAGCAACGACCACAGTCATTAAATTCCAATAAACGGGAATAACATCTGTTTTGAAGATAAGAAACAGAGACCAATTTGATTTTTAGTGAACATCAGGAATACAAAAATGAGCATAGTAGTACAAACCAGAGGTCCAGCCAACACCGTATTTCACCTGTGACAGTGTCAGGTGTTCAAGAAAAAGTTTGTATGACTGGGACAAGTATAGAGCAGTGTTTTATTTTGAGGCTACCATAATAACTTGAGACTTGCAGGTGTACTGAACTAAGACTACAAATAAACAGCCATGGCTTTCAAACAAATCTTAGCCTTTCTTCCATTACTGTGCATAATATAGTATTATATATATAATAATATACTGATCCTAGTACCAACCTGCATTCTAAAGACTCCCAAATTCCTGTGACCATAATCATGTACTGCACATAAGCATACTATCAGAACAATATTCCAAAAGTCTTTCATTCCCTGTCCTCACTCCCCACTCAAACCTTCCCAAGTTGAATAGTTTAAGTAAACTCAGTATCTTCCCCTGTGGAAGCATCTCTACATCTTAAGACAAGTGCAATTTGTTTCCTCTATTTCTGGGTAAGGTTGCTGTAAATGTCCTAACACCACACTTTTCAAACACAGTACCTTAAGTTTACCTGAATATAAATGAAAGCAGAGTTAAGCATTTGCCTATGATCATCTTCAGGATGTCCCAGTTTCCAGTTTGACTTAAACATTTTTAAAATATGTGTCTTGTTAGATAAACCTTGCTCCTAGAGGAAAAAGTATCTGGAAACTTACTCTTCGGGACTTCGAGAATGAGGAAGATTTGCAGTAAGTTTCATATAGCAAACACTCCATAAATGTGACCATATATAAGTAAATGCCTCTCAGTGCCCTTAACAAATCCCTGACAACTTCATAGTGAATGTATGAAGACTTAAACTGTGCACCAGAGGTTGTCTCTCCACACCTCACAAAGCCTACATGAACTCTCTCAATGCCCAGTGACTTTATCTTCATTCTCCTCATTTTCACCGTGGACTTAAAAAGTTGTAGGTCCTTCATCTTCACACTCCACAATTTCAATAGGCAAGCTTTCTGCTTCAGCTCCATTAGATAAAAATTAATTCAGACTAAATAAAACATTTCTCAGATGCTGTATTTATGTCAGAACTTCAACTCAAGTGCTTCATTACTTGCAAAAGCAGTCAAAAAGCACTACGAAGATAAATAAAATTGGCTTTATACTGGTCTTAAGCTCCAAGCGAAATTTAAACTTTTTTTTCCTCCACAAGATTAATTTCAAACAACAAGGCAGACCAGTTACACAGAAGAACTTTCATATTTGAATGCATCAAGAGAGGCAGGTAAGAAAGGAAAGGCAAGTAATAGCTGCTGCTGTTCCTGATACAACTTAAAAAACCACGTCAGATTCACCATGACTTGTGCTCTAGTCCACGACACTGTCATTTAAGCTTTAATTAATCTTTTAATATAGCTGAACTGAAATAATTTATAACATCTGTCCATATTTTCTGTATTTATAAGAAAATACATTATTTGTTTAGATCATAAGTTAATTTATATACAGCATACAGTTTCAATTTAGAGTGATGCATCCAGAAGAGCCCATCATTGAACATTCACATCCTAAAAAAATTAATTTCATTACTGTTAGGAATTGTGACATTTACTGAGAGTTCACACAAACGATGCCTCATCTGCTACTTGTTTGTGTGTTTCAAAGGCCCTTCTAAACAGTAAACATTAAGGTCAGCATATATACACCTATCCCAGCTAGAAGGGATATTAAAACCTGTATGAGTTAACAGAAGTGTCACCAAATTTATTTTATATTCATCTCCAAGGAGACTGAGCTAAATGGCTAGAACAGTACTGACAATTTAGATTCTGAAACAAGTAATATAAAAAAAATACCCAAAATTATTCCTGACGACAACAATGTCATGTCCATTAGCTGGGAATGAAATGGTATTTCCACAATTTTGTGTCACTAAACCAGAGCAGAACCAGAATTTTGACATATAAACACCAATCATGCATGTGCTTTGTCTCTCTGTATTGGTCCTTCTCATTTATCTGTTCCAGGAAGCAAGAAGAGAAGTAATTTAAATGCCTGAAGGATTACCAGCAGTGCAAATTCTCAAGTTAGCTCAGTGAAATTAGAGAAATTTAAACATTTGTGCAAAGCAGTAACCTGACAAGAGTTAGACACAAGCACAATATACCTCTGCTTTGCTCTTCTCAGCAGCAGCTTGCAGAGAAGGAGAGGATGCCAAAGGCTGAGCAGCATCAGAAGAGGATATCTGTATAAAACAGCAGAAAGAAATGAGAAAGAAAATAAGAACAGCTGGAAAGGAAGGCTGGGAGGAGAGGCAGCTAAGAGATGTGCTTCAACATAAAAGAAACAAAAAGGAAACAAAGTTTGGGGTTTTTTTTTATATCAGTAGGATTTTTAAAGGAAATCTGTCAGGTAGGAAATGAGTAACTTATAATGAAATAGTCTAGAACAGAATAAAAGAAAATGAACCTGGATAAGATCATATCACGGGCCTAAGAAAATAATTAGGTTTCATCCATTGTTCAATTTTATCTAGTGTGACTATTTTAATATTAATGTCCTGAAGCATGAAGGCACACTGTCCCAGAGGAGGAGGAGAAGAGAAGAGAGCCTTTGCTCTTGTTAACTGTTAATAGAATATTTTTATTAAGAGGAATGCAAAATAACTCTGAAAGTTAGACATTAATTAAAGTTCTAATTAACTCTTCTCTAAGAGCACTTCAAATGAGTAAAGATCTTAGAGTTAATATAAAGCCACATCCTAGCAGTAGCATGCCAGACCTTCCAGACAAGTGATACTTCTTTTCTAGGAATCAGTACATAAAATTGCTACTAGCACTAGACTTTCAGAATTATCCAAAAGGTTTAAGTTGTATATACAACAGATGTGGTTTACTCAAGAAAATAGGATTTCTCTAAATGCATTTTCATACATCTTCCTATCCTATTTCTTTATGCATATTTGATCACTTGAATGGAAACATTATCTTTCTATTTCCCTTACTACAGTTTATATACACAACTGAATTACATTTACCAAAGATGTAGAAGATCTGCATAGCTATAAAGCTGACACTTCTACACTATCTTATATCACCTCTACTATCTACAAGGAAAATTTCATAATAAATAAGGCTATTACACAGCAGGTCATTATGTTGGATCAAAATAACCAATTTAGACAACATGCTTTTACTTAGTTTACAAAAAAACTGCTTGCACTGAAAGAAAACTGAAAGCTGCAAAACAACCCCATACCTCACATCTAAATACCCCATATTTCTTGCAGAATATTCTAACAGTACTACAGCTTATATAGCTGGAATGTTCATAAAATATATATAAACAGTATTTTTACAAACTCAAAAACTATGCCTATTCTGGAAGGTGATGCAGAGTTTCAGGAAAGATATTTATAAGATTTATTTTTTTAAACCAAATTTTACCTACAGAAATATGAAACAGATTCCTTATTTTTTAATTTACTGTTTTAAAATCCTCAGGTTATTGGAAGAGTTACGGATCCATCTGCTGCAATGAAGCAGTTTCTCAAGCTGTAGCATTCTGTTGCTATAGGAACACAGAAATCCTGTTTATTCCAATTACACCACATTGTAAGCAAATAAAGATGTCAGAAAAAAAAAATATTAGGTAGCTATATGTATTAAACTGAGTTCTAACATCACGTTTCTTACTAATATTTCAATTAAATGGAAACGTGTGAAATTGTGGAACTGGAACATTTTAGGTATACTTTCAAGTTTCTAAAGATAAAATGGGATTTTGGTTTGGATTTGTTTGGGGGTTTTTTTGTTCTTTTGCATCCTTTAAGAGAATTTAAGCTTGATAGCTCTCACGGGTGAGCAGCAAGTAACAGCAACTCACCACACAGAACCAGGCAATCAGAATTTCATTTGGGAGTTTTGGGGAAATCAGCACTACAGATGTTTGCATCACATTTACATCCTCCCATAGTAGTTCTCAATCTGTATACCATCTTCATAAATTAAAGGATTATCTAACCTAGGATAAGGAATTACTATGAAGACCTAAAAGTAATTATTATAGGTTTGCCAATCAAGTAATAGAATCATAGAATATATGCAGAAACATCACGCAGTCTATAAGCAGGAGACAGAATGAAAAGCAGTTGCAGTCCAGCTTGGAAAAAGGAACAGGATGTGCAATCGAGAAATTCTCAAGCATAATGTGTAAAGGCAAACAGCAGCACTACGTTCACTTTAGGCTAAAAAACAGCACTTGAAAGCACTCTTCACACATGCAAACATGCAACTAAGAAAGGGTACAAAAGGCAGATGACTGAAGCTAATTTTTAGACTTTGTGTCTTCTCTTAAAGAACTGATTTAAGTTTATATAATGCAAGCAATAGCATGTGTTTGGGCTGCTGAAGTTTTATCACCACTGCATCATGCTGTATTTGTTATCTACCATGCTACGCCAGGTAAGGAAATCTGAATGAAAAATTCCAATCCAGTCAAACCCAGTGGCTGGATAAAGCTAAACATGAAACAGGATTACAAGAGAGGCTGGTGCAGTCCATTCTGGTGAGTGGTTAAGCAGAGTATTAAGAGCCAAACAGGGTACCACAGAAGGCTGGAAACACACTTGCCCTTGGGACAAACTGATGCTTAAGGGACAGCTGACCTGCTAACCCTGTGAAGGCTCCCAGCTGGCACTGGACCAGCTGCCTCCTGACCTCAGGGCAACACAGCATGGGCCATGCTGAGAGCAGAAGAGCCTTAGGGAGTGGCAGCACGCTCCAGCTAAAATCCAGTCCCTGTAGAGCCAACTATTCTGCTCCTCATCTATGACAGGGCGTCATATCACGTCATGTCCACATGCCAAAACTAGAACCGAATAAAACTAGAATAACGCTGCAGTGCAAGAGTATTCTTTTATTATCTTGGGATTTTTTCAGTTAGAAGACTGAATTTTCACTAATATCCAAGTCATTATTACAAATGCTAATACTCTCTTCCAGCATCAAAAGAAGCCAAACACATCGTCATCAAGTACTTGATTTTCAGGAGATTTCAAAATATTCATTTTTAACCTGAACTAACAGCATATTTTAGCAAAACAGTGAAGTTTCTTGACATTCTGAGATGACAATAAAACCTCACAGGTTTTGTTTTCCATTGTACTGTCCATCAACTCTTAATTTGAAAAGTTGTGTCATGTTCATATATTCAACTGCAGCACACTTTACAGATGCACAGCAAAAATCTCAAGAAATAACCCTTCCATTAGCATAAGTCAAACCTAAACAGCTTCAGTGTTATTCTGATGACTTTCTTGCCAAAACCCAGGCTAGACCATTCAAAGTCAGCATTAATACTTTCTACACCCTGTATGCAGTACAGACATACCATTAGCTATGAGGGAATATTAGTTATTGAACAGATGAAACACCAAAAAGGAAGAGCAGTTGACAACAAAGCGTGTGCTGCTGGATTTGCATTTCCAGAAAATCTTTGTTTTTAAAACTACTGCAGCGATAAAGCAGCTCATAAAGCTGATCACATCTGCAGTCAAAAGAGATTCATTAGCTTGCCAACAAATGGCAAATGAGAAAGCATCTGCTCAGTGACCTATTTCTACATTGGTGGCCAGCAGTGGGAGCGCTGAGGTGAGACCAAGCCCCAGATCAAACTACTCACCCATGACAGGTATATGCATCCAACTCTCCTGGAGCAAGTGCTGCACTCAGTCCTGGTGAAACTGCCTTTAATTAGTTGAAAGCCACAAACGCACTTTAAAATATTTCTAGCAGAACCCTGATTACTACTTGGGGTGGCCAGGTAAGGTTTTAACAGTAAGTTTAAAACTGTTTTTTAGGACATTGAGACCACTCAAAAGTAGCACTACCTAATACTAATTCAAAGTAACATATGGGTTTTCTATTTGGCTTTTATCAGCCTTTATTAATAATGACTTATTTCTATAAGCTTGATCAGAAGCATCAGTAAAGAAAGATATACCCTACACTTGGGTCCAAGTCCTAGTACCTAAAATATTGTTTATAAGTAGACATCCCTCCTTTAGTGTAGAAATAAAAAAAAAAAACCCACATAAAATCTCATTTCAAAAACAACAACCCCAGCACCACAACACAAGCCCAGCACCACTATCCCACGACAATAACTGTCTTCCATTATCACTTTTGTAATTTGTCAGTTTTAATCCAAATAGTATATTCCACTGGAAACAAAGAGGGGAAAAAAAAGCTAAAGAGGCAGTTTCTAGAAAAATGGGCCAATACTGACACTAATTATGAAATCTGAAAAGCAAAGAGCTGGAAAGGTAAAATTAAATAATTTTTTTTTTTCATATCCAATGGGAAAAAAAAATTTTTTTTGAACAAGTAGCTACTAAGAGTTAAGTTTTGTCATCACAACCATAAAGACAAGTGACCAAAACCTCCCTCACTTTTGGCTGTGTATAAAGAAATAAATTAATCTACATTTCTACATCAAAATCCAAAAAGCAATTTTCAGTCATCTTCCGAAATTCAAGTAAAGAAGCACACACTGATCTATGCTAATAACATGTGCGAGCGCTACACTCTGGAGAGTTCTCAGCTAAGACATCCTTGGCTACTGGCACTTTAAAGTATCAAACAGAACTGATGGCAACCCCTGCAACCAACCACACATGCTGCTAGGAAAAGAAGAAAGTTGACATGGTTGTGTGCATTAAGAATTCATTGCAAGCTAACAACTGGCATTTGAATATTTCATTTTAATTTTTAACTTAAGAGTAGTTGGTCTTTTATTTAAGAAGGTAATTCAAAATTGCCTAACAGAGGGAATGAAGTCCAGGAGCTGTTTAAGTTTCTGTATTTATACATCCACAAAATTTCAATCACATTGCAGACCAGAACACTTGTAGTCATTTCATTTTTATCAAGTCTCAAATCTCTTGCTGTTGTTTTTTTTTTTTTGCGACTTCTTTTTAGAAAGCTGATAAAGTAGAAATAACCATTTTGTATAATGAAACAATTATATTTCTAAAGCATCACGCATATTCAGTGATGAGCAAGAAAATACATACGCATGCAACAGTTTCACCTGTGCTCTGTCAGAGACTCTGGTTCACAACAAACTCAACAAGATTGGAAGAGAAAGGATCTGCAGATTTACTCCAGTTCCCTGCACCTCTTGCATGGCGATGTGTTAGCTATCTGTGTTTTCTCATTTAAAAACTTCTACAGGGTTTAGTAAGTTATTACTCAGTTGTGGCATTAAGCAAATACCTGCTACGTTAATAGTTTGTGTAAAAGCACCAATACAAACAACATTTGGCCCAATGGCTTTGATGTAGCCTGTGCACCAGACTACTATTTCAAGCAAGAGAAGTATGCTTGAAAAGACCATTGAATGAAGCTATTTGAGAATACAACATACAAAATCTCAGAATTATTTTACTTTGGTTCAGTTTGTACTCAGCTGTTGCTGATGGCAGATAGTCATACAAACACTAATGGTCATTAAAGATCAACTCACTGAAGAAAGTTTTTGCCAACTTTTATTTGTAGATTTTCCAAAATCCTGTTCTTGATGTAATGTGTTATTTTTTAGCCTTTTATTAAAACGAATTCAAGTTAAAGCTTTAGAAACCTATATTAAGTATCCATTTGAAGATGAAATTTAGGATGCTATCACTAAAAAGATCCAAGAGATTAAAAAATGAGCACATTACCAAACCATGTCAATATATTCAGGAAATCAGCAACTGAACCAAATACAAAGGTGCCCTCGAGTGGCCATTTTATATGCACACAACAGGGAAATAACTTAAGTGGACTTCTCTACACTCGTTTGACAGGTTTTGAGTTCAGCTACTGCATATGTTCTTGTTTCAGCAGACTTTTGACTTTATTACTGTACATGTCCAATTGATGTTGACAACACTAAAATTAGTATTTTATTTAAAAGCAGTAGCAATATAATGGCATATAAGCACACACTAATTGCTTGCATTTTTAAAGAGGCCTATTTTCAAACTACTAAAAGGTGCAGAAGAATATTAACATACTATTAATAACACTTATCTATTCATTTCTGCAGAAGTTCTTTAAGCTAACTAACTGGAAAGGCTTTAAGTTACTAAAATGTTTCCCCTATTCAGTGCTCTAACTGATGGATACCACAGAAAAAAGGTTGAGTGTCCCACGTTTCACAAAACACTGGCTTTTCAAAGAAGTCAATATTGCTCTTCTAGCAATGTTCTGAACATGCTTGCCACTCCTCCATCCCCTCAGAGTGCCCATATCTTGTTATGAGAATATGGTGAAGCTTGTGCACAAGCTGGATGTAGTTCTGATTGTGTGCAGAGCTACAGACATTCATAAAATTTACATCAAGCAGAGATGCAATTACTCAATGATCTGGGAAATACAGATACATTTATTAGCACTAGATGAGTGCAAAATATTTCTTCTTCCAAGTCTAAGTAAGAAAACCCACACCTATTGTTGCCAACATTTTTTTTTAGATTACTTAGCTTCTCCTTTAGATAACCACCTCTTGAGATATTATGGAGAGTAACCATGGCTTAATTAAAGCTTGACAAAGGATAAACAAAACAGATGGCTTTAATCTCTTCCTGGAGTTCTCTCCCTTTCCCTTGGCCAATCTAACTGATATTTTCCCTCTTTAGTCCAGGGAAAACTGTCTTTAGAGAGAGCTTCCTAACACCTCAGAACAATACTTTTTCTTCTCCCAAGTGGCTTGCCCTGCTGCATGCAGGATGGTTTACATTTTCATGATGCACAGTAACCTGGCAATACAGTCTCTACAGACTTCAGCTTTGGCAGAAGTTTTGTCTCCTCTGACACGCTAGCTTGTAGCTAGGCAGCCCAGTTTTAAGAACTACTCCTCAAGTGAAAGTACTTACAGAAGTGGGGAAAACAAGACCCTGCACGAGAGCTACAGGAAATGAAGCAGGCATATGGAAAATCCACACCCTGGCTTCTCAAACTCATCAGTTTAACCATTGCTGGGCAAAGTCCAGCTCACAGGCAGTCTCCAGTCCTGGAGATATTCAAAACCCAACTAGACAGGGCTTTAAGCAACCTCCTGTTCTCTTTGACCTCACTTTGAGGAGGGAGAAGTTGATGACTTCCAAGAGTCCCTTCCAGCCTGAAACATTCTGCGATTCTGTAATTCAACCCATTCTAACGGCATCATCTTGCCAAATAATTTATCCCACTCTCACTATCCCTGCCCTCAAGTCATAATCCTTGTATGGTATTTTAGTGCTTCCTATTGCTGCCTATCTTCATTAGCATATTTCAAAAATAATTTGTATCACTCAAATTCATACACCACTAAAAAAATCCCCTGGTTTTTGCAGCATTGGGAGAGCTAAATGGTAACCTCTCTCCATACCAGTGACTGAATGCTTGTGAATGGCAACTATAAACTTACTGCTCACGTGCTGCAACATAGCCCAATTTATCCATCTTAAGGTGCCCATTTTAGTGTGGTAAATGTATTATGGATTTAATCTCCTTTAAGATAGCTTTCTGGAAAACATACCATCTTCTAAATTCACATCACATTTTATCCAGTCGCCTAAGTTCATACTTCTTAAATTATACACAAAGTCTTAGGAAAGCATGGAAAAATGTAGACTCATTCTTTTCCTTCAGTGAACTCAAGAGTTATATGAAACTTCTGCTCCATGCATAATTCACACCCTTTCATAAATATAGAAACTTTGTTTACTATTCTCTAAACACTGTCAGGAGATGTGATAACATATTCCCACTTCATGTAGTGGAATAGGTTGTGTCAGATCATAGTTTTTGAGACAAAGTATCTGGAATTCACATAAGCTGATTCAACATTCAATTGAATAAGGAAATTTCCATTTGCATTCTGAGAAGCTCTGCTTTTTCTTCTCCTATATACTCATTTTTATTAAAAGCTGCACAGATTGTTTGTGATAACACATACATAGGTAATCTTTATCCACACTCAACACGGCGACCTCACTGCTTCTCTGCATTACTTGTATGGCATAAGAGTCATTGGACTAAATATAAAAAATAAACAATAGTTTAAGAAATGTTGTCTTTTTACAATTTTTATTTTACATCAAAGAGGTGGTGTTGTTTATTTTAAATTAAAAATAAAGATTGCTTCAAACTTGATTTCCTGAACTGTGCAACTTCAGTACACCCTTAACTTAGCAGCACGTAGATCCAGTCCAATTAAATGATTTAGACTTGGTACCAGACACCTCTTCATTAGCAGAGCCCCATGTCTCAAGGAATCACTTCAGCAGCTGTTACTCAACTGCATATTTTAGACAGAGTTTATAATTTCTGGAACCTTGATTGTAAAAAAAAATCATCCCTTTTCTCTTGGCTTATTGGTAAAACTGTAAAATCATCTACTTCAAAGCTTACTTCCTCTAACCAGTAGTTTTGGGAGACTCCTACTAACTCCTTAAAACTTAAAAAAAAATAATGTTTGCAGTTATTCTTGGGCACTGCATCTTAAGATCATGAGCACCATTAACAACTGTCCCTCCACCTTACCAGCAGCACAGTTTTGATTACAAGTATTTGAGACTCAATACAGAGATGTTCAGTCAAGGCAAATCTGTTCAGACATTGCTATCATAAAAACAAACATCCCAAAGTGCATCTCCAACAAGGGTCACATTTGCTCCACTTACATTTACTGCAACAATTCTGAAAAAGTCCTTGAAGTCATTTATTTAAGCCTACAAGTTCAGATTCTCAAGGAAAAGTGTTTGTGTAATTGTAAGCCATGCCCTTCTAAGAGTGCTCCAGGAGACAGTAAACTAAAGGAGCATAAAAAGTTTAATGAGAGCCCAAAGCAAACAAAAGATTCAAGAGATTCTAAAGATTCTTTAGAACTAAGATTGTTAGAGAAGAAACTTCTCTGCCTGCTTTATCCTTCAGTTCTATGATTGTTGTGTACAGAAACACTTTATGATGAATATAAAAGGATTTGCCTGGGTTTGAAAGCGATAATCAGGTGCAAGCCTGAAGTGCAATGATATTCCTGAACAGTTTCATGTCAGCACCCACCTGAAGTAGAGTTTTAACATACAAAATTACCTCATATCACTTGACCTATGGTAACTGTCTATAGTTAACTACAGATGCAAGCTCTTGATGGCATCGTACAAGCATTCAGGGATAAAGCAAGTGCAACCAGCATAGCATATTGCACTGGAAATTGCATCCAAGATGGGGTAACGTGAGCGATGCGTTTATAAAGATTCCTTAATGGTTTCACTACTAGGTGACATTTGTTTTACTGGATTCTATGCTACGTTTCATACCATTCACAGTTTTATGTATGCCTAAAAGCTGCAAAGGGGATTTGGAAGAAAATTAATTCTAGGGAGGCAGTGTTATGCTGAGGATATTTAAAATAAGTTAACTTGATAACAGCTACTGCTGCTTCTAAATTGAGTACTTTAAGAGGAAAAATAAGTTCCTGCTGTTAGTAATTCCAAATCACACATTTTATTCACAAAAAAACCCCAAACCAAAATACATTTCCAAACAACAACCTGTCAGCTTCAAGTCTTTTCACTTGTATTATTCCTCCTTTTAATTTTAAGCAAACATAAATAGAATAAAAATCCCTTAAGTCCCAAATGCTTCAAAATTACATGATTCCAAAACAAACAGGAAAGCAGCTGACCAGATCCAGAGATGTGGGTTCCTTAAGCAGTCAGTCTTTAGAAGTCTCAACAAACCAAGGTCTCCCCACAGTAGGACTATGAGCTACTTTCTGAGAAAGGAAGTGCTGGTCTTTTATACTGGTGTGTCTCTTGTTAACGCTGAGAGAGAATGGGCACTGGCTTGAGAAAACTACTATTAACTCTGTCACGGACTACACTGCTTAAATGGAATGTACTTTGACAGTAAGGACACATTTTCCTAACTATCATAAATACCATCCTGTTGTCTTCACAGCTTTGGTCATAATATCACAACCCTACAACTGTACCATTTATAGATCATTTCAACTACAAGAGTTTTCCAAAGAGCAGATGTCTGAATCACTCACAGGGTACAAAAAGAAAAAATAGAATCACAGAATGGTAGGGGTTGGAATGGACCTCTGGAGATCAAGTCCAACCCCCCTGCCAGCGCAGGAATGCCCAGGGCAGGCCACACAGGAACAGATCCAGGCAGCTCTTGAAAGTCTCCAGAGAAGGAGACTCCACAGCCTCTCTG
>JANIJG010017230.1:75923-92941 GCA_024611175.1 Megaceryle torquata
GGACTGCTTTCCAGCAGGTCTACCCCTAACCTGTACTGTTACATGATGTTGTTCCTCCCCAGGTGTAGGACTCTACCTTTATCCTTGTTGAACTTCATTAGGTTTGCCTTTTTCCCAGCTCTCCAGTCTGTCCAGATCTTACTGGATAGCAGGACAGCCTTCCAGTGTGTCAGCCTTTCCTCCCAGTTTGGTATCATCAGCAAACTTACTGAGGATACAGTCCATCCCTTCATCCAGGTCATTGATAAAGATGTTTAATAAGACAGGACCCAGAACCTGGAGAGCACCACTACTTACAGGTCACCAGCTGGACTCTAAGAAAAAAATCAGTTTGCCTTCCTGAAGTAGCCCTATTTCTTCAAAATTTCTTCTTTACATTGATCTGAATAAAACTTAAAAGTAAACAGTGATACTTTAACAGCAGCTAGGTGGAATTTTTTCCAAAGAATAGCAATAGCCCAGTACTCTGGAAATAAAGTATTACTAGAAACACATTAAGATATTTTTCTAAAACTTTTTCTTGTCTTACAACATCATGAAGCTACAAATGCATAACTTTAAAAAATGTTCTAACCATTAAAGAAAGGTTTCTGTCTGTGTAAGACCTAAAAAAAGTAAAAAAAATAAACTAAAAAACCTGAAAGGCATCCATAAAACTCATTCACATCAACATATTCCTTAAAATAGCAGATTGGTAATACAGTTAAAATCAGTGTTGGTAAAAAACAATTAATATATAATTTTTGCTGATATTTTTCTCCAGGCTTCCTCCTCCCTACCCACCCCCCCACAACTACACTGCTTATTCTGAATTAGAGCTCCTGCTTTTTGTTTCATCTGAAGTACATGTGAAAGGACATCTTGAAAAGAAGTGACAAGCTTAACATGATCACTTTGGTAACTTCCCCACCTTCATCTCCTAACCTGACCCAGAACACTGAGTTTGCCTACTTGGGGTTACAATTCCTGCTACATTCCAGAAGATTTTTCTCAAGGCTAAAAGCCTAGGACTGTGGTTAAGAATTAGACCTAATGACCCCAGAATGTTTCCCACTACCAAACAAACAAACCACCCAAAACCAACAACAAAAAAACCCAACCAAAACAACAAAACATATAAAACCAAGCAAACAACCCAAAACCCAGTAATGATGGATCAGAAAACTCTGAAGTCTACCTATTTTAATAGATTTTAAATATTTTTAAAGTCAGGCTGCTCTCAATAAGTGTTATTTTTTTCTAGTGTTCATTTGATTGCTAGTTAAAGGTATTATTCTATATTAAATATAATGAGCCAATAAAACTGCAGATGCTTTTTTGCCCTTAGCTTTATTCTGCATTGCTTTTTGTTGGACCATGAAAAAAATAATTTAATTTTTCATATTTGCATGTTTGATGGCACTACTGGTCTCTGCACTAGGTAATTTTGTTATTATAGTGTGCATCTCTAGAATTCAAGTTTAGTAATACAACAGTCTTGTCAAAAAATGAAACGTCTCTTATAATTAATAATAAGTAAAATTTTTGCAACAAGAGATACATGAATCCTGAGCATCACAGAACCAAGAACTGAACCTTGACATGCGTCCTGAGCTCCATCAGACAGAATAACAGAAGTTGTAGTGTTAGACAAACACGAAAAGCTTATGATCTTGCTAAAATGAAGCTAAGAGAAATATTGTACTACATGTTTTAAGAGAATCAATTCAAAGCAACTTTTGTACTACATCAAGCTTTTACCACGAGCAACTTGTAACAGAGGACAAAATCTGGGAAAGTCCCTCTAATTTTTTAATTTTCCTGGCTAAGGAAAGTGTCCCTTAGGGCATAACAAGTCTGTCTCTGCACTTCTGTATTACCTGCTCATACCCAGAAGGAATTAATTTTACCAAATGACAACATATATAAGCATCTGCAACCTATACTGGGACTAACAGAAGCAGAAAGCATTGCTATTTCAAAGGTGATATCCAAGTAAGTGTGCTAAAAGCTCACTTCACCCCAACAATGCTCATTTCAATTAAAAATAGGACACAAGATGCCCTTGGCAAATGTAGGTGAGGTAAAAAAATTTTCCAGAACAAAAGAGCTTGCTATGATGTGGCACAGACACCCCCACCTGAACAGTGGACAAGACTGTTATTCAAGAAAGCGTAGTGCTAGCAAATGCTTCCATGTTACTAAAGCACTTGGCAGAGGGCTGAAAGCTACAAGCAGGAATCTCCCCCTTCCTCCACAGTCAGCCCTCAGTTCCCAGGGAATCTCAGCCACCTTCCAGCAGCAAGGGAATGTGCCTCAGATGTCGTCAGGACTGCAAAAGCAAAGTTTTAGAAACTATCACCACCCCCTGCATGGGGGCACAGAAATGTGTACCCACACAGAACTCCCTTCCTCACCCCATTCTTTCCTCAACTCTCCACAGAGCTTCACGTGCTGGAAATGTAAGGCAACCTCCCGTCTTCCCTGCCAAAAATATCCAGGAGCAGAAAAGCAGCACATCAAACATGCAGAATGGAGGCCCAACTTCCATCTTTTCTTCCTCTTCCCTGTGAGGCCCAGGCCCACTAGCAAGATGATCACTGAATATCAGTCACAGCTCTACGTTCACTGTGAGCTGGACTGGGGCCAGAGCCAAGAAAGATAACCCAGTACAAGCACTAGTCAAGGAATATCAGTGCTAGACTGGTTCAGATAACTTAGCAGCACGCACCTTTAGGATTTTGTATTGTGATTTCTGATTGCCTACCCCAAACCTGATGTTTGGTGGCCTTGCAGAAATGCAGGTGAACGTGAAAGTGCATGATTCATCTCTTGCTATGTTTTATAATCAGATTTTGTTCCTATCTCAGACAGATCATGCCATTTACATTAGTCAACGAAAGAAAAGCCCAAGTAGGAAGAAATAGAATGATCCCTACTCAGCAGTAACATGCATTTCTTCAACTTTTCTGGATTCTATCCTTGCTACTATGAAAGGCGATTCATATTAGTCTGCAATACAATAAAGCAAAATCTGATTACTCCTTCAAACACATCAAGACAGCAGTGGATTACTATATTAAACACTCAGGTTCTCTATTTATAAAGATCTTGGCAGTTTTGTGAACTTTGTAAAGAAGAGAAATTTTAAACAATTCTTTCTATTTTTTACTTTAAATAGAAGTAAATAAGGGTAACTGACAGCTTAATTCAAACCACAATTGTATTTTATCTCTTAAGTGAAGCAATTATCCCTGTACTTCAACAATCCTTAATGAAATATACTACCTTAGTTTTCACATTGTGGGGTTTTTTTTCCCCATTCTAAAACTGAACTATCACTGAGAGATCCATTTTCTCAGATTGGGTTACACAGCATGAACTCCCACTCTTTACGCCCACCCTTGCACTCATTGCCCTGTCAGTGTTCACTGCCTAGTATGATGGGAGTAGTAAGTTACATGTTAGGCCATACTTAATGTAGATATAGAGGAGTGTGTATTTAAGCATAAATACACCTATATAAATAAAAATATATAAACAAGATTGGATGCCCCACGAAGAGCTGCATTCAGAAAACCAAATAAGACTGAACTTCAGTATCACAGAATGGTAAGGGATGGAAGGGACCTCAGTATATTATCAAATCCAGGTGCCAGAACAGGAGTAAAGGCTGACATTCTCAAAACTGCTTTGCTAGAAAACCACTTGCCAACTTACTGTAGAGAACACACAGCTACATGACTGAAGAGCTTGTTTGCCATACTGCTTGTGTTTGCTATGACAGTGCACCTCGCTGCAAGCAAGGGTCTGGAACTCAGCAGAACAATAAGACCCCCAGAAGATGGGCCCAAAACACCTTAGGATTTCTCATCAAGGTATTACAGAGAATGAGGCAACCCAAAGCCACCAGAAAGAGTAATCCTATCTTATCCCTGTGAGATGGAAAGGACTCAAAGAATACAACTGAAGAACTGCCTATCACAAGAGAAAAACACAATATAAAAGGACAGGAGCAAGCCATTTCTCAGATCATAACACTTTGCTGTTCTGTATGTAATAGACAATGTATGTTGAACTTACAGAATCTAGGAATAGCTTTCAAAAGATACAAAAGTAAGCACTGTGCAGTGCTTCAAAAAAGTTTTGAATTGTGAATGACATTTTAACATACATAAACTTTTCTCTATTTCTTTTCTGTATCTTTCAAAAAAGAGAAGTGATAGAATTCTTGCCGAAGCTGTTTTACTTACATTGAAGGTGTTAACTGCATTTTTATCATAATACTTCTTCTTTTCGTACTTATCCCTGATGAAAAATTCCACAGCTCTGAAAGTAGCTAGTTTAAGGAAAATAGGCATTCAGATAAACAGCAACACTAATCTAAAAAGCTGATGGGTTATTCAAGTTAAAGAACTGCACCAGGTTCTTGCTCCATCTCATTCTGCAGTTTGAAAACAACAGAACAAGCTTCTCTATGCAGAAGAATTGCTACTGCAGTGTCCAAAAAGTGCTTGGTCTTACTACAAAAAAAAATTGTCAGTTTAATCTCTTAATGAAACAGCATGAGAAAGATATACTAAAAGTGTTCACAGTTAGGATATTTTTACTTAGTATTTATAAGCTATGGACCTGTAGACCTGCCAAGTATTTATTAGAGGTACTCATACACATAGTAAATATAGTTTACATTCATAACTTGGGAGAAAATACTTCCTCTTCAGATTTGCACAAATTACTTCACACATCAAAAGCTAATCATGAACAGTCCTCCATGACAGTCTCCTGTTAAACCTCTCTGTGGAAGGGAAAGGAAACTAACTATTAGTGATAAAAAAGATATTTAAGCAAGGGTGGAAACAATAGCAAGTATATTGACATAGATGACTAGAACTGACAACTTACTAGCTCAGACACAGAAAGGACAGCTAGTTGTTTTCTCAATTATTCTCTCAGCTTCATGAAGTAGCTCATTCAAAGCAGTGTGGACACTAACTTTACTAAAGCTAATTCTTGGGTATCTGTAGAATAAAGCTTAACGAAGTTGTTCAGCAATGGGATTTTCTCTTCAAAAAATCAAAAATGCTACTGTGGAAGCTCAGATTCATTGCCTCTTAAGCTTCCATAGCAACTCTTCCTCAATTGATGGAAAGATACCTTAGTTCAGTTACCATCTCTTAAAATTAACACTGAGCTCAGAGCTCTCAGTTCCTTTATTCTGTTATCAAATTATATCAACAATCACATTTAGTTTCAAATTGTATGAGTGTCACCTGAAGACACTACTTCATAAAAGCTGCAAAACCCAAAGCATTCTCTTCTACCTCTTTTCAAATATACCTATATTCTAAAGGGCATCTTGAGCACTTGGAACTACCTTACTACTAATATTGCATTATTCTTTACACTTACCAAAGGACTGTCATTTTGCCAAAAGAAAAATCAATGCATATTATCACATTACAAATGAATGGAAGTTGTCTAATATGCAACTCACAAAAGTTTTCAAATTGAGCTAAGACTAAACAGGATTCCCTCAAAGTTTATTTTTTAACTTGCAGTACAAATCACTGCAGGGAGGAGATAGGGAAAAAGTATTTAATTTTTTTTCATTCTTCTGGGTTGCAACTGAATAACTGCATTAACTAATTTAGAAGTAAAACAGAAAAGATTCAAAATTTGATTGTTATAAAATACCTTAGAACAGCCTTTCTTCCAATAAGAGGTCAGTTACTTGCCAAAATTAACTTTTTCAGATAGCACATTTATTTTGTCAAATGCTTTAAGTTTTGGTTGCTGATTTTGGCGTTAGGTATTTTTGTTCTTTTGCATACATTTTTACATATTTTTTAGCAGTTTCCCAGACTGCATACTTGATATTTTAGACAATTGGAAAGTTTTAAGTTCCTGCATTAATAATTTTCAAATTAAGTATTTAAGTTTCATAGGGTTTAATTTTCTAGGATGCTATTATATGGATGTATTAAGTTGTGTATTTTGAAAAATATCAACTTTATTCAACTTATTCCACTTCAATATGTGTGAATTTTTGGACCATGTCTAAGTTTCTTTAGTTCAATAAACATCTGTGTTCTTGTTAATAAAAGAATTAAAGCAACCTCCATTATGTCAAAAATGTTTTAAGTAAAATAAAAAGACAAAAAAGATTCACTCTACTATTGGAAAAAACAGTTTCAAACAGGAAGTTAAGGCAGCCATACAAAAAAATACCATCAAGATAATCCTCAAAGTTAGCTTCTATGTCACAGCATCCCTACCAAGTACAAGGGAAGAATGAAAAAATTCCCAGAAAGTTCAGACTTGTGATTAAGTAGCAGAAGTGATGCGGGACCTTTAGCAGAAGATTTTGGGCAGATCCCATATACACATTTCTCCTGCGTCTCCATTCTATTACCTAAAAAATGTAATTATATTATAGTGTTACAGGAAGGTAAACACTAATACAGAAGAACATATACTAAAGCAATCATTACATGCAAAGAGTTTTCATAATTCATCGAAAGAATATTCAGAGTATTGAGAATATTCATAGCCAGAATACTACGAAAACAACATGCTGATTTTGTAGTGATACAAAGGGCAAAGAGGGAAGGCAAAAAAAAGCCCCTAACACAACAGCTTGTCATGAATGTCAAGTAGGTAAGTAGCTGCCAAAAATATAGAGAAATTGAGAAATAAAATAGAAAATGTTGGCATTCTCTCTCCTCACACTATAATTTTCATAAGAAAACACATGCAATGAAATATATTCAATTGACCAAGTCCACCACTTAAAAAATGACAACTGTTCCAAAGGCAATATAATTATTTCAAGGCATACAGTGTCAACAAAAGAATTAAAAGTCTAAAAACTATACTTTTGGTCTGATCTGACAAGAAAAGCTTAGAACAAAGCTTTATTCCTTCTCCTGCACCAGTGAATTCAAGTTTACTATAGTAAGAACAAAATACACATTTTCAAGATCCACTTTTGAGTAAGTTTTAGTTCAAGTATTTCAGTCTTATGGCTGAAGTTCTAGAATATTACAGCTGGAATGCTACAGTGCTATCTGGGTCCAGTTACATATGCCCATGAAAAAAAAAGTATGTTTAATTTAAAAAGCTACTGGAATATGACAAAGAATTTATCTGTTTTGCTCAAGTGCATTTTATAATGAGTCTAACCCTTCCAAAAAAAATTCTACACATAGCATATTGAGCATAGTACTTAATAAACAGAGGAACCAAAATCACTTTCAGATATAGAAGGAGAAAATTCAGATCCAGTTAAGACTCAGTCTGTTTATCAGCCTCCATAGCCTGTGTCATCATTGGGCTAAGACAGCTGAGGAGAGATTCAGCTCACTTAACAGGAGGTGTCAAGGATCTCATTATAGTTAAAGAGTTCTAGTAAGATTAGGTGAAGCAAATCCTAACTGGGGAGTAACTAAATCAGGAGCTAATACAAACTTAAATCAATGCCATTATAGATTACCATAATGATTCAGTACATTTGAAAAAGGTGGTTTTTGAAGAAAGCTATTTATTGGCAGTACACAATTTTTCTTCCAACCCTCCCCTTCCAGGTACATTGCGATAACCCGACACTGACACAAGTGGTGGTCGTCACAGAGGTTTGGTTTATCTGGATATTCCATGCTGTCATCTGCGCTCACACACTTCATAGACCGTATGCACTTCAACTCCAAAAAAACCACAGAATACTTGAGAGGAAGAAATCCATATTTCACCAGAGTGAGATCCAATAGCTTATTTTACTTTACCATCCATGTCGTTATTTCCTGTTCTAATGCTTCTAACTTCATCTGGCAGGTACTCAAGATAAAGACAGAATTATCAAGAGCTATCTAGTATCACTAACTTCCTACATACCAGGAATTTATGAAGTTACCCCTTCTGAAAGCAAAATAAATGAGGCTTGCTAAATCTCATTACAAAGTAATTTCCTATAACTGAGGTAATTTAAACCTTTTCTGAACCATTCCCAACTTTCACTATCATTTTTTATACAACAATATCAATGAAATAAAGTGAGTTTTCAAATGTTTCTTGAAACAGTCATATCTAAGCTGCATTAAAAGTCATTTCAACATGAAAGCTAAACCAAAAAGGATACTGATCTGTTTGAGGTCTTCGGAAATTCTCTGGTAGATTAGCTTCATAGAGTAGTCTTGCTTTAGTATTTCCCATTTCCTGCATGCACTAAGGAAAAATGGTAGAAAACAGTTAGCTCACATCCATCAATACTTTAAACCCTGTAACAGTTGGAAAGCTAATGGTGTGCTTAAAATGTTTCTAACCTAGAGACCTCTGCTGTCCAGGTTTCAGACTGGAGCATACCTGGAAAAGTCAGTACTTGGCACACGAGAAGAATGTAACCCAGAATCGGACAGATGTGTGAACACTACCTTACTGTCCCCTACTGAAAAGGAAAAGGCTTACAACACCTTTTCTACAGATAAAACAAAGCAGCAGCATTCAGAGTCCCCACGGCAAAGTACAATACATCTAGAATGATAGCAGGAAAGATCACTAAACCAATTCACAAAGTGACTTTGCAAAGCTCAAACATTACAGTAGAAATCTAAGTCATTAAGAACTATTTTGATTGTAAAACATTTCAGTTGGGCTATCATGATAAACTTAAATCCTTCAAAGGACTCCCAGCATTCCCTCCAAACTGAAACACATATATTAAGATATTTTACCTGTATTTGCTCTGGAGTCCATTGGTCCAAGTTGACAGACTTGACCCTTGATATATGGACCCCAAGATTTCGGTGTATTCCAGCACATCTGATGCAAATAAAAACACCAGTGTTCCAAGAGGCCCATCTTGGACCTAAGGGGAATGGGGAAATAAAATAGTTATTTTCAAAATTCCACATACTGTGAAGATTTGCTTTGAGATAATTCTATACTGACAACAGGATAAACAAGTCTAAATAAAGGTTCACATCTGTTTCTCTAGGATACCTATTAATTCTAACAATCTCCATTGTTAGCAATTTTATTCATGCCTTTCTATTTCTAAGTGATGTCACGTAACATTTGATTTAGCCACACTAACCTAGGAAGATACATGTTGTGTCCATCACCCTCCTCTCACACACACAAAAAAACCCCCAAAACTTTCTAAAGTTGGCCTAGTAGTAACAAGATTTTGCTTACATCAGATGCAAGCATTAGCAGAAATCAGAAGTTGCCCCTTTTTCTCCAGTTACAAGCTTCCTAAGACATGCGTGTGTACTTAACCTGAAATTACATGCAGGGCAATCTTATATCAATGCAACAAATCTTTCAATACCTCATATAACATAGACTTCACAACTGTAGCATGCAACCTCTTATGGAATGATTATACAGAGATTTGCAAAACCAACAGATGAAAACATCCATGACTAAGAGCAGTGGAAAACTGAATACATTCAGGACCCTTGATTGCTAAACTACAATACGATTTGCCATTCACAGCCTGAGGTGTTTCCTCTCAGTACTGGGTTGATTTATGTATCGTTTCTCAGCTGTGCTGGCAGGCTGAGACAGACATAAAGGACATTGGCCTGAACTTCCACAGTGACACTTGGGATGTTTGAAGTTACTACACAGTCTCAAATTAAATACATTCATATTGTTTTATTCCAGCTCTATACAGTACCACTGTTAAAGGCACTGCTTTGAAGCCCATCTAGTTCTGAGCTCTAAGGAATTCAGAGATAAAATAATTAACCATCAAAAGCAAGAAGGCACACTGAAGAGCTGGAAAATAATTTGAGCAATTATTTTCCACCTCTGTACGACAAATGTGCATCTAGGCCACTCATATAACTGCAGCAGTTTGCAGTGCAGTATTACTATATTGTATGAATGTTTCCTGGGGCCTAGAAAAGAATTTTATGCCTCCCTCTCCTGATCTTTAGCTTAGAACTGTCACGTTGATCCCAATCAAATATGCACAGATCTGCTTGCTCACTCTCCTGCAGGAAAGGGAGAAAAGAGAAGGTGAGAAGACTTGCAGACTGAGATAACAGTTTAATAAGTGAAACAAAAATAACAGATAAGCACAAGGAAAGAACCCAAACAAACTACAGAACAACAACAACCAAAATAAACACACACAAAAAAACCCCAAATAAACAAGCAAACAAAAACCCATTAAAAACCCCAACCAAACAAACAACACACCCAAGGATTTCTTACTACTTCCTGTAAGCAGGCAGGTGCCCAGACACTTCCTAGAAAGGCAGGCCTCAGCACACACAGCACTCCCTTTGGAAGACATCATCATAACCAAGAACATCCTTTCCTCCTTTTCTGCAGCATTTATTGCTGACCACATCATCACATTATATGGAATGATCAACTTGAGTCACATCTGGGACAGCTGCTGTCTCCTTCCAGTCTCTTGCCCACCCACCTCTAACCTAATCAGCTACAGGGGGCTGAACAGGAAAAAACAAAACAAAACAGAAAAGCCCTGATACCGTGCAAGCATTATTCAGCAATAACCAAAAGATATAAGCAGAAGAAATCCTTTCAGTTAGACTCCATTCTTTGGAATTGGTATTCAAAAACCCCAAGACACTTTCACAGCTCCCTCGTTTTGCTGCAAGAAGCCTTCCCCTTACTAGTAGAAATACCATCTATATTTTGGGTAGCTACCTCGCTTTTAATCTCGTGCAAAATCTCAAGAAGTCAGACCACCAAATGTCCCCTGCTTGACCTTTTAGACCAAATGATTAATAGGACCTGGAGTTTTCAAAGCCACAATAGCTCTCTTGACCTCTGAAGTTGAATATTAAAGTTACTCATTGAAACTAAAACACCATTTCCCACATGGCACTTATGTTAGAACTACTACATTGGGTAAGAACAGTCAATCTGTTTACAATAAGTGTATTTAATAGTTGACTACCAACCCATTTACCTGCCTTTTTATTTTCCCTTGTGAAACACTACAGACAATACTCACCCTGTTCTTACAGTCTCTGTAGATCCCTAGTACAGGAAAATCCCATGCAATTTCTTCTACTTTAAGTTTCATTGCTCTAGGGTAGTTTTGCAGGCCATTTGCCTCAACATATTAATCGAGTTTCACATAAAGTAGTACACCAGAAGAAAACTATTCAAAACAGCTCCTTAACCACTTGATTGTACATAAAGCGTATATACAGCTTATACAATTGCTTTGTGTAGCTATGATGGTTTAGAAACAGAAAGGTAAGGCAAGGTCTGGTGTGCCCAACAGCTGCTCCAGTTTTTCCTCCCGAACTATAACCCAGGGATGTGCATTCCAAAGGAAGCCAGTTTTGATCAGGTTACTATAGCAACAGGGGCTGTTTATGCCCTTACTACAGGAAAGGGATTGAGGTGCTGGAGCATGTCAAGAGAAGGTCAGTGAAGCTGGTCAAGAGTCTAGCCCACAAGTCTTGAAGGAGCAGCTGAGGGAATTGGGGGTGTTTAGCCTGAAGAAAAGGAGGCTCAGTACAGACAGACCTCATCTGTCTCCACAACTACATGAAAGAAGGTTGTAGTGAGTTGGGGGTCAGTCTCTTCTCCCAGGTGACAGGACAGGGGGAAACTAACTCACATTGTGCCAGAACAGGTTGAGGTTGGACATTAGGAAAAAATTATTCACTGAAAGGGTTGTCAAGCATTGGAACAAGCTGTCAAGCTGCCCAGGGAAGTGGCTGAAATCACCATCCGTGAAAATATTTGAAAAGATTTGTAGATGTGTGCTTAGGGACATGGTCTAGTGATGGACTGGGCAGTGCAGGATTAACAGTTGGACTTGATTGAAAAAGACCTTTAAGATCATCGAGTCCAGCCATTATCTAACAGGGCCACCACTACACCATAAACTTGAGCCCTTTATCTAGATGACAAATACATCCAGTGATGGTGATTCAACCATCTCCCTGGGAAGCCTGTTCAGTATACTCTTTTAGTATAGTTTTTCCTAGTGTCCAACCTTGCTTTACCTCCACACCCAAAGACTGGGAAAACCACACAAGTACAGTCTTCACATGCTTTTCAGATGTCAATGTCTGCAGACAAATACCAGTTATATATAAAAGGCCACATCTTCAATATATCTCTAGTCTTTAGGAGTCTCTTCTAGCTGGCTTAGTAAGCCTGTGTTTTGATAGACAAGGCCAAAATTTGAGAACTTAAAATCTGTCACATTAAAAAAAAGTATGGGGAGTTCCAACAACAGAAACCATTTTAATACTTTTTAACAGAGTCAAGTTCAAAAGCCTAAAGTTTCACTGAAGGAAAGCAATTCAAGTAACTAAATGCACTGTTCCAGAGCCTAGCTGGTTACCCTCTGAGACTGGTGTGGTTCAAGGTGTATTGCCAGAACAGTGGGAAGATAAGCTTTAGAAGCACCACTTGGCTATTTTTAGCTAGTGTCTGGCAAGCAAGAGTTTCAGGGACAGAATTCCTCCAAGTTGCAATACAAGCAACTAAACACATCCTAAAGACCCTTTACCAGCTTCATTGCCCTTCTCTGGACCTGCTCCAGCACCTCAATGTCTGTCCTATACTGCAGCACCCCAAACTGCACACAGCACTCGTGCTGCGGCCTCACCAGTGCCAAGTCGAGTGTGACAATCACTTTTCTAGTCCTGCTGGCCACGCTATTCCTCGTACAGGCCAGTGTTGGCCTTCTTGGCCACCTGGGCACAGTGCTGGCTGAGCTTAAACCTAAACAATTCTATGACCTGTAGCATCTATATAGTGTACACATTTTTATCCTATTGGGTGTTTATACAGACACTATATACTTTTACCACAACAGAGTTTGTACCACATATTGCATGAACTTCCTATTCCTCAGCTGTGATATCACAGATAGGCAAGTTCTATATTAATGAGACAAGATCAGAATGAGGCCTCAAGATTACTGAAGTTTATCTTCATTTATTAAGAAGGAGATCATTAAATTTTGAGTGAAAATGTTTTAACTTCAAATGTTGTTAACAAAGTTCATAACACAAGTTGTGAATTAGCTGGTTTCCCCCTGGAAATTTTCATATTTTCCCAGAAGCTCCATTTCATTAATTTGTACTTTTTGTCTGAAATAACTATGAGAAAACTAATATATTTAAGCAATAAAGTAACAAATTAGGCTATAGACAAACCTGAGGCCAGGCAAAAGTGTTCACATGTAATCTCTGAATTTACTTCGGACTAATGACAACACGCAATTTTAAATACTTCAAATGAAAAATGTTTTCATTAATATTAATCAGTTACACCACCATTAAGCAGTATGCGGAAGTTGTTACAAACTAATTTTGTCTGTGTGGACATGAAACCAGCTGTCTCTCCCAAACAACCCCTACCCATGGGGGACTGCTTTCCATGACATAGCTGGACATCTGCCTTCTGACAGGAAGTAGTGAATTACTTTCTCTCTTTGCTTCACTTGCGTGCACTGCTTTTGTTTCCTTATTAAACTGTCATGATGTTGATCCACAACCTTTTCCCCCTTTTGTTTTCTCCCCATACTACAGGAGAGGCGAGAGTACAAAAGGCAGGGCAAGTGTTTGGCTGCTCACCAGGGTCAACCCACCACACCAGCTACTACATAAGTTGCATTCAGGAATCATATCACAAGTTTTGAGTGGGAACTAGAATTCATTTAGATGAGCAGCAACTGCACCAATTGTGACATATTTGGAGTATTCAAGCAGTCTTTTATTAAAGACTACCTAGATTAAGAATAAAGTAAGTTTACATAGCCACAAGACAATATTTCCAAGAAAAACATGTCTAAGTTTTTATAATTGCTAAATTTTTTTTTAAATTAAAGAAAGAACCTGAAGAGGTTTTTTCCGGTTACAGTAGACTTCTATGCCTGTATAGATGCTGTACAGAATATTCTCCCTATTTGCAGAAATATCTACCATTGCTTAAAAACCCAAATAAGTTTTCAACATTTAAAGTCAGTTTAAGTAATAGAGCGTGAAAGTAATTTACATAATTTTAGATACAAGTCTTCACATAAGCTGATTTCAAGCCAATTTTCAAATTGCTAAAAAAAGCTTTCCATCCACATAACATGACTTTATTGTAAAAAGCACTTCAAATTGTGAATTGTGTGAAAAAGGCACCATTTCTACATATTCTTCAGTGAGGTGAAGAATTATGTCCCAATGTACTTAAAAAATTTTCCGACTTTTCTCCAACACTTCTCCCCTCTTCAGGATATCTCTGAGCTATTTCTCCTCCATATTATTTAAGCTGGACTGGTACCTCTCACATGCTTAGTATGTGAGCATATATTCCTTTATGTCCCTTTCTTCCCTACCCCCATAACTCATTCAGTTTGGGCCATATGTTCTACCTCATTATAGTAGAAAACTGACTGAAGAAGCTGCAATAAAATTCACCACATTGCTGACACACCCTGCCTGGGTAATTAGACCTGATACAACAAACTTTGTGGGCACAGCTGATACAGACCTTCAGGCAAAAATGAAAGGAACAATAATGCTGAGGCTGATGTAGTGCATTTCCAAAAATAAAACACAAGACAAAGTACATTAGTTTTTAGACATCCAGGGTTTAAGTTTTATTCCAAACTGCTCAGGTTTTATTTTACATCAGCAGATTCATAGTCTTGTACCATGTACGAAACAAGGCTTACAAGATACTGCTTATTTGAAGTGATGAGGAAAAAGTACTTTTATCTGCATTATAAAAGCCATGGTAGCCTCATATATTAACTGTATGTGAATCCAAGCAGTCAATACAGTGTGAAACATTGATTTATCTCTGATTAGTCTATAAAAAAAATCCTTTATCTGCTTTAAACAGTCAATCCACCCTCTATGCAGATTCTACCTGCAGTAAGAAGTGAGAAAGGTTATACACTACCAGAAAAGACTGGGCAGGAGTACAAGTACCCCACACACAAACAAACCAAAACCAAACCAAACCAAAACACCACCACACACACACACCCCCAAAGACAGTGATGACCAGAACAAACTTCAAAATAGGAGCAAAAGGAAACAAAAGTACTGGGATACGACAGAACTGGGAAATGTCCACAAAGGAGCAAGTATAAGATTACTGCAGATATGACTGCAAAGTAGGAAAATGATGATGGTTGCCTCCCTTAGCACAATAATTCAGAGATTCCCTCCCTCCATCAGCCCACTACCATCTGTTCAGCTTACTCTAACTGCAGGTTAATGCTGGAACACTTTTCCTACAACACAGGTGCTACCCACCCTTACTGAACAGCTCAACTTACAGAGAGCAAACAGAGGTCAGAATTGGGGTAAAAAGATCAAGCACACAGCCTTTCAATTTTATATTTGCTTTCAAAGGGAAAGATGATTGTTTTACATCTCAAACTAGTCTGAACCCTTTACACTACATACATAAATCCAGTTAGCCAGGAGACTAATAAGTTGGGAGACAGTTTTAACCAAAGAAAGCTTATCAAGACTAAGTTTAAGCAATGTTTGTATTACAGAGGCACATAAAAACAAAGCTAGTTTTCACTATGTTCTTGCAGTTACCAACTGGCTTCCTTCTGTGTAGAATTGCAAAGTATTACATATAACAGAGCACTAACTGCTCTGCATCTCAATAGAGTCTGTAGCAAACTTATCTTGGGCCAAAGTCTTCAAAGACTTCTGACAGACTGCAATTCTTCATTTCACTCAGCTGCACCCTGCCTGTTCTTTGATCATAGAAAACGGTTAAGTTACTTTAATTTTCTTCTGTGTCCCCAAATTCTGCTGCTGGTTGACAGACCTTATTTGTCAAATAACTGGCTCCATCTAGTGGAACAGAGAACTAACTGCAATAAAAATCTCTTCCTCGGTGGTTGAAAGCCAGTTCCTGTATCACTTTTTGGCCAACTTCTCCAAAATCCTCAGTGGTTGCATCAGTACAAGCATGCCCATGCCGTGCTTGCTCTCTCTGTATTACTCTCCCATGCAATTCATACTGAACAAGTGTTCTGCTACTCAAGATATTTCAAACAGGTAATCGATTATTATTTTCCAGAAACATTTTCAATTTCTGAAAGCTGGGATACAGATAAAGTTCATGAACACAAACAAGCACTCTTAATACATCAGATACAGAGAGGTGAAGGAAAATGAGTAAGCAGCAGTTGTATTTTATGTAATTCAACACTAGAAGTGTTAAGCTACACAGAACAGCCACTCCTCCAGTGGTACTCAGGGAAGAACAAAAAAGAACAAGGCAGAACTACAGTGACATCTCCAAGTTCCTCTCCATGAATCATAACAGACTAGGGACAAGGATTAAGTCAAGGTGATACTAAAATGTTCAAAGCCATTACTATAACCCATTTTCAGTCTAATCCTGTTGCTTCAAAGGCCATCTCATTGGAGACTGATTATTTCTACCCCCACAAGTACAACCACACCCACCATCTCCAACCATTTAATTCAGAATCTTATATATAAAAAAAGGAAGAGAACAATCCATCAAGAAAACACATGTACACACACCACAAGACAAAAAGCTTGACTGCAATGTTAATCATGTCCACAGAATCGGGCTTTGTGAATTAAAGAACAAATGTAGGAAAGAATAAAAGATCTTGCAGATGTTGCATAAAGATCTGGAAACAAAGGGAACTAAGCAAGAACTACACTGTACGAATATTTATTCTCAAAATGCTGTTAAAGGTCCTTGAACTTTTATTTTTTGAGAGTACTGATATGGGACTACTTGCCTATCACTTGATCCACTGAATTAGTTTCTAATTAAGCAAAACAAATTGTCTGAAGCACATTCTTCTGTCACATTTACTCTCACATATGAAGCTTTATTTATTTTCCTCTACAGTAGAAAAGGCTTCCTTGCTTTACCTCCACACACAAGACTGGGAAAACCACACAAGTACAGTCTTCACATGCTTTTCAGATGTCAATGTCTGCAGAAAAATACCAGTTATATATAAAAGGCCACATCTTCAATATATCTCTAGTCTTTAGGAGTCTCTTCTAGCTGGCTTAGTA